>OX439371.1:3756120-4007572 GCA_949319445.1 Mythimna lalbum | reverse complement strand
AGATGAGGCCGTTGTTTCTTGGCTGAATACCTTGAGAAGAAACACCGAAAGAAACTCATAAGTCAAAGTCTTTTTTAAAGTCTATAACTATAGCAAACATGCAATGATCAAATCGTATAAAAAAAGAGTTACCACGGTTCTGAAGCGCAAATGGCAGCTGAAGGGACACAAATGGGTTAGTCAGTAAGATTCTAATACTCCCCCTAACGCTCCAACGCTCCACCCAGAGCGGGAGAGGTTATTTTATAATTTATCATCCACAAAAACTGCAGTTTAATCTCTAAAGTGGTCTTGCGAGGAAAGGACCACACGGATTTGAGTGGACCTGTCCAGACAGTGTAACCATTTGTCTTATTCATCATGACTGCGCAATTGAAAAGCATGAATGAAGTTACTAGGTTACCTTTATGTTGTTTAAAGAAACCAAGTTGTTGATAAAGCCCTCTGGATTAGCAGAACCGGTTTAACAAGTAAAACCGATGACAGTGGGAAAGATCTGGCCTTGAATGAAGACTACTAAAATGAGGTAAGGTCGATTCAAGCTAGATATGGTAAGGATATTCGCAGGGTGGCTGGTAGCAGCAGATACCTATGCCCAGCAGTGGACTGCTGTGGTTTGATGATGATAAATATATTATACATGCAACCTAGGGTCTTTAAGCCAAGAGTGAATAGGTTACTTCTAGGCAAGCCTGTACCATCGCCAGCCGCATCATCGCTTACTATCAGGTGAGATAGTGGTTAAAAGCGAGCCTAGGTCAATTTTGAAAGGCACTTCACGTTCTGAAAGCCAAAAATCCATGTAGGAAAAATCTCTGAGACAGGGAATCAAAAATAACCAAGACACTATCAGGTGGGATCGCAGTCAAGCACTAGTAATATATCAGTTAAAAAAAAACACCATTTTGCTATCAACTTGAAACCTTAAGAAGTAAAAGAAAAGATGGACGGATTGCGTGAGCAGTGATATGAAAGAAAAGGGAGTTAGTGATAGCGTGACAGGGGACAGGACAGAATGGAAGATAGAAACGTGTAGCGCCGAACCCAAGTAACACAGGACAAAGTCAAGAAGGTGATGATAAAGTTAAAATCACAACTGTATTAGTAAATAAACTATCATCAACATGAAAACAACATAGGTAATTACAAACAGGAGCCAGTTAATTAGTGATCCAATTAATTTATAATAGCAATTAAATTAGATACGTTTCCTAATCATCACGCCATAGATGTAATTAGCGCGAACCGCTACCTGCTAATAAGCAATGAATCGCTGTACCTATATTATTATATCTGTGCTGCCCCACTGTGGGCAAAAGCCTCTCTTTATTCATTTCATTGTTCTTGGCTCTGAGTCGTTACTATACCATCCGAGGCCTATGGCAAAATCATTGGATGGGGGCCCCAGGAAAATCGTCAACGTAATTTAATTTGGATTAATTACTGAAGTGCAAATATGTTTTTATTAGATACTAGCAGAAAATTATCTCAAGGGAACATACTTCTGGGATAAAAAGTATCCAATGTCTATTCCAGGACATGGTCTAGCCGTGTACCAAGTTTCATCAAAATCGGTTTTGCCATTTAGGCGTGAAGACGTAACAAACAAACAAACAAACTCACTTTTGCTTTTATAATTTTAGTAAGGATTAATAAATCGGCAAGTTCGTTAATACACGAGTACTTCTATATTTCGTCTCTGAAGGTGTGCTTCCCAGTGGCGTTTGTATGATGTGGTTTTTTACCATGGGAAATTGATCCATCTTCAGCTGTGATTCTTTGGATGAACGTACCTGGAAAGAGAAAAATAATGGTTAGCTTTAAAGTTCAAGTAATTCAGTATTCATAATATTTTTTATTATTCGAGTGGTGCAGTGGTGACCGAGTAGTAATGGCCCTGAATTACGAGTTGTAGGTCGCATCAAAAAATTCGTCCACATCGATGTCAATGGGAAAAGTGCCCAGAATGCTGGCAGCATTGCCACGCTGGATGGCAATGCTGATTCGTTGACCGGAGAAAAGCCCAGCCCTCTGGTCACGCGAAGAGTCGACCAAACGTTTGCTGATATCGTTAACAACTCGATGAAAAAAAAAAATAAGTAAATCAACATGATGATGAACTTTATTTTTTATTTATTAAGGGAATAAAATTATTACCTGCCAGCTATTTGTAAAAGCCTCACAAAGAACTTGCAAATAAATAATTTCCCAAAAGATAAACTTAGAACAGAACCTTATTTTCAACAAACAACTCAAAATTGCAAACTTCTTCTAACTTACTTTGGACAAAAGCTATAGAAGACAGAATAAATATTGATGTCTTTGTATTTAAATCAAAGTTATGTAAATTCTAAAACCTACCTATTCCTTTACATAATAGCAAATCGGCAATACAATAAAATATTTCCAAATAAATCAGACTCATATTAATGATAACCATCAAATTACCATATTATTATATTTATAAATTCAATCTGAAAATAGAAATATGACTGGGCGAATAAAAACAGCGTTAGTCATACACAAAAAAGGAATTTAATAACTAAAACACAATTTAAAGAAACTAATTTGTAGAAATCTAATCAAAACCGGAATTATGTCACGCCCCCTAACGGGCATGGGATGAGACCCGCCCATGGTGGGCCAAGTTATAAGAGGAAGCGATTACTCAAGTTTTTTTTTAGCAGATTATTATCAAACGACTTCTCGCATTTTGAGAGAACACTTTTACCACAAAATAGATAGATAGGTACAGAAGTCAATCTCATGTATGTACTTCATTTTTATACCTATACTAGGCGATCGCGCTAGGGTCAGGGCGTTGCGCCGAACTGTACGAGTGCGACAAGGGCGCACGAGCCAAGATATCGTGTCCGTGAGCGGTCTATGTGAGCGTTGCTCGACCGCGCGTTGTATGTAGATTGTCCTCTGTACCTAAGTATTTTGTGCTTTTACTGTCTAAAACCCAGCTGAGTTCCTTCTAACTCCACATTCTCGCAAGCCCTTCTGGGCCAGTTCAGTTTCAGTTTTGCTGTCTTAACTCATACACAAGAAGGGTTATGATGCAGTTTTACTAAAATAATGAGCAATATGTAAAACGAGGCAGATTTGTGTAGTTATTTAAATGTCTAACTAAACTAACCAACTAAAACTGACCAAATCGTTTAAACGTTAATATTTGATGATATGTAAATCCTTATTTGGCCAAATCATTGATGTAGGATTTCAAAGATATTAAATACTCTAAAGAAAGCAGGCCAAACGAAGATTGAAATATCATCAAACTTTAACGTTTAAAATAATGAGTACCCCTAACCAAAATGGTAATCTGCAATAGTTAACGCTAGTAGAAAGCTTCAAATGTACGGGAATGACGCGCTCTCAACGCTCAGTCACGTAGTCAGGACAAAAGAATTGGCGGCAAGGTCAACTCGAAGCGTTCGACGCAAGCGAAACGGTTGTAACTTGGCTAGGGGGGCTGGCCAGTTTTACTTGGCCATCATGAAGGGTTCATTTTCTAAGATCCAGCCACGACATTATATATTATACTAGCTTTCCGCCCGCGGCTTCGCCCGCGTGGACTACAGTTTATATCGCGCGGGCAGAGACCCGTGCTCAGCAGTGGAATTATAGGTAGCCTATGTGTTATTTGTTCCAGTGTCTCTTCTACCTACCTACCAAATTTGATCTAAATCCGTTCAGTAGTTTTTGCGTGGAAGCGTAACAGACAGACAGACAGAGTTACTTTCGCATTTATAATATTAGTAGGGATAATTTATAGCCGTGTGGAGACAAAGGACGACGACGTGGAGAGAAGCCAGAGTGAGTCACTAATTGCTTACTATAAACAGACGTTCACGCAATCTCTTAAAACTTAGACCAAACAAAAATTCACTGTACCATAAAATATGAACGAAAAAGTCTACCCCGTAGCAATTACAAGCAAGACATGTGAAACCATTATATATAGATTAAGGCAACTGTTGTTTATGAAAAAGATGGTTCTGATAGATAACCGGAATATAGACACCTTGGTAATGAACTAAATAATGTTTGAGAGTTTAACAGATTATTGTAAGGTAGCGATGAATATGCTGATCGGAAACGCCTACGAGGATCTGTGCGCGATTTGTTTTTAGATTAATACGATCGAAACGTGTACTGTGTTCGGCTCTCTGATTGGTTAAGATCTTGGAGCCGGCCAATCGGAGTACAGAACGTCATAAACGTGTCGATCGCGTTAACGTAAAACAAACTCGCACTAGGCACTGCGTGCGCTTATTGCGAGTAGTTCATATGGTTTTGCATCTAGAAACTTGTAATATGTTCTTTTGTATTAGCCTATTGTGTGTCCCACTGCTGGGCAAAAATCTCGCCTTTCTTCTTCTAGGGCGAAGGGCGATTCCACTGAGGGTCACACCACTTTCGCGGCGGTCCATAATTTAAGTAGCAAGTCGGGGAAAAAACAGCCATGCTGAAGTCGGAGTGGGCTGTCCACGTCGCACGAATGCACCCGGTTAGATGGGCGAGGATTGTCACTCACTGGATGGAAAGTCGACGCTGTCGTAGTCTTCCTTTAATAATATGACGATATATGTACCTGTCATCATTACCTGTCGTTATTTTTAGATAGGTCGTATGTATATAATTAGGTATATTTTATTTACCATTCATCCGTGCGTCACTGCGGGGTGCCAACTGAAAATCAGCGCTGGGTGTTTGACGCCCAGCAATTGCTGAGTTGGTGGCCCTTTCGGTTCAGGCACATTTAATGCAACTGTATTGTATTTCTGTACTCTTTTTTTTTCTTGTTGTTTTTATTATTTTTTATGTTGTGGTATTTTGTGTAGCATGCTCCGAATAAATGCTATTCTATTCTATTCTATTCTATCATCAGCCTTTTTAATGTCCCCTCTGCGGGGACTCAGGCCCCCTCTCTAGGAGAGGGAATGAGCCGTAATCCACCAGGCGGGCCAGTACGGGTTGGTGAATGTCACATGTCTTCCGAAGTTTTGGTTTTAGGACATGCCGGTTTCCTCATGGTGTTTTCCTTCACCGTTTTGAGAGCAGCGGTAATAAATTACACAAAGTAATGCGCCTGGCAGGGTTTGAACCCGCGATCTACAACTCGTAAATCGGAGCCTTTACCACTCGGCCACCACTGCTCTCTATTAACGTGTATTCAAATAGAAAAATGCTCTCGTGTAAAATCATTCTGGAGTTGTCATCCTTGTCGCATATGAGCAATATGTTCCGAGCAAGTTCCGAGTTTCCGAAAAAATAACTGGAAACCCTTATGCAGACCAAAGTATGTATTAAGGTTGTCAATTATAACCTTCCTAAAACGCCAGAACAAAAGCCAGTACAGACTGTTTCGACATAACTGTGAAACCATAGACGAGGCGCCATAATTATACTTTTTCTGGTCAAACAAAAAACAGTTGCCGTCAACCATCGACATGAAAGAAGCTCATTGAGCACAGAGCATTAACATTGACGTCACAGCTCACAATGTGAAGTGTTTTTGATTTAAGCACGCGTCGGCCATAGACAACTGTCATTTGTTTTATAACAAGGACTTGCTTGTCATTATATCCCGCCAATCGCGTGCGCAATATGATTCAAGTTTTCTTGTTGAGTAGTTTATAGTTGCATGTTATTGTTCCGATGAGTCACACTTAGGGCTTGATATTAATTCATGAATCCCCAAGCGACCACCGGTGGCCGCGCATCTATTGTCTTACTATTGTGTTTCTAATTGACGGTATCTGAAGGGTTAAATTGACATTTAACAGTATTAAACATACACTACATATTTGCTATAGGACGGTGCGGATGACAGCTGTCAGATTCATATAATGTAGCTATCTATCCTTTTATCTCATCTTAAAGATGCATATTTTCGTCCTGCTGTCATCCTACACATATTACGCAAAAAAGAACTCAAGCCCTTTTTGTTTAAAGAGCAGAATGTCGATTTGCTTAAAGTATTATCGCGGTAATTTCTGCCTGATCACTTAAAAAAAATTCGCTTTAATACTGTGGCACGGTACCAAACCAAACCCTTTGAAGTTTTCGTTTCGAGTGCAAGCAAAAAAAAACTTAGCGGTGGTCAGGTGGAAAGTGTTTTTGATGGTACTTATTGGGTAGTTTTTAATGAAAATGTAACATAGACTTGGCCACGACAAAACCAACAAGCCAGATCTTTTCCTAGGAATTATGCATTAGCTATATCAGACTCAAATGATTCACACAATCAAGATCTGTGACACATGTCACATCAAAGTTCATACGTTAATGATGCCAGCGCAAAAAAGTCAGTTAACAATTGTACTTGAGATCGCCATGCATGCCATACCAAGTAGTGATGTGCCGGACAAATGTAGATCTGCGGACACGAATCCGAATACGAATCATCGATGTCAAGATTCGCGGATACGGATCGTAACTTTCTTACTCAATCGGTATAAATAAAAGTAAAAGAACTTTAGTAAATTGGTAAAGATATTTTAATTAATATTTTACGATAACTTCATAAACGATAATAAGTGCTTAAATATATGTCATGACCGGATCTTAAAAATTGATCACTTCATGATATGGCCATCTAAAACTGGCCAGATCGTTTTAATTTATTAAACCCCAAGCGAACGGCGTTCGCGCACCCATTGTCTTTCTATTGTGTCTCTAGTTATCACATTGAAGAGTTAAACGTTAAAGTTTGATGATTTATCAATCCTCCTTTGGCCTACTTTCTTTAAACCTTTTATTACTACAGAAATTCTACATCAATATAGCCAAGGTTTGACATATCATCAAATGTCAACGTTTATACGACCTGACAAGTTTTTGTGGCTATAATCATGAAGTGATCAGTTTTAAAATCTGATAGATAGTTGATTTAGTTTCTTCAAGTTACGTACTTTTTCTATTTCTATTTAAGCGTTTGCAATCCTTTCCGATACTGTCAATTAAAGCCACAATAGTAGGACAATAACAGCGGCGTTCGCTTGGGGTTTAATGAATTAAGATACCATTATTTATTTAACCTACATATAAAATTGAATCTAAAAGTATATTAAAAATGAAAAAGGTAAATGATGAGGATCATTTACACGTTTTTTTTAACTAGTGCGCCTCACCAGCATGTGGGCCTACCAAAAAAATCCACGGATATCCGCGGATACGGATATCCATAACATCACTAATGCCAATGTAGACACGGTACACGTATAATAGACAGAAAATTATGGCGTTTGGCCCACATAGGGTAATGACTAAGTTTCCCATAATTAACGCTTAGTTGATGACCAGAAGCTCAGCGGGATATTAAGTCGTCAGCGGTCAAGTTGGGTTTGAAGACAGTAAAATTATTGTGAAGTACGACTGCCATTAAGGAAATGTAGAAAAGATCCATACTAATATTATAAATGAGAAAGTGCGTGTGTCTGTTTGTTCGTCTTTCACGGTAAAACGGAGCGACGAATTGACGTGATTTTTTAAGTGGAGATAGTTGAAGGGATGGAGAGTGACATAGGCTACATTTTGTTTCTTTTTAACCCCCCACTTCCCTGAAATGGGGGAATTTAACGTGAGCGAAGCCGCGGGAAAAAGCTACTTATTAATACGGAATAGATTGGTTGAAGCGCGGGATTGTTCCAAAGAGTTATGGTGGCCTTTGACCGCAAAGAGCTACTGAAGGGACCTGAATAGATTTTAGTTAGTAAGTCTGTCCCTACTTCTCGGAACTGATAGAGCCAATTGATGGGTTCCCATCCAAAAAAAAGGATAGAGAACACATACACAATTTTATTTATCACACAAATCATGACCAACCCAAACTCATATTCACATGTACCAGATGTACAATATTAACCTTATATAAAATATCATATCAGCATCCAAAACGAATTCTCCTATTGCAAAATCTTTAGCATAACCTAAAGGTCAACAGATTCTATGATATAATTACATTTTTTATACCAACTGTGGCCAACATCTTTATTTAGATAAAACATCTTCAATTACCACTACGTACAAGACAAAAAAATTAATCGAATTCCTTTTTTTTCGACCATAATGAACTTACATACACCCATCTAAGAATTTTGATATTACTTCCGCTATATAGAGTCGCCAACCGTTCTGTTTTACCAGGACACGTCGTATTTTTTTTTAAATTGTTGATAGGTTTGCGCTTGACAGCTATCTTACCTGATGGAAAGCGACGATGCTGTCGACGATGGAACGCACCTGCCTACCTAGAAGAAACCTATTTACTCGCGACTTAAAGATTCCCGGATTGTAGCTATCAGGAAACACAGATTCCGGCAAGGAATTCCACTCCTTAGCAATGAATGTGTTTCCGAAACGTTTTACAAGCTTTTATTTAGTTTCACCTGTCCCGATGTTTGTCTGTCATCAAATCTTGTAAATTAAATTTGACCCACTTCCCGGTTACAGATTGAGCTGAAATTTTGCATCATATGTAAATCAAATGACAATGCAACATTATTATGACAAGGAGCTGATCTGATGATGGAACCGGAAGGTGGCTATAGGAACTTGGTAGTTAAACGACACAACCCTATTGAGTTTAGGCTAATATGATTCGTCTTGTCAAGTATATAGGTATACCGAGGTACCTATAAAAGCTTGCTATGAAAAAGTGATTTTCATTAAAAGCTTGTTTTTGTATTGTCTTGGGATGTCTTAGATAATTTTTAGTTTCCTGGGTTTTTTAAAGCGCCTTGGTGACATCGTATTTTAAAATTCACAAAAGTGTTATGTGCCTTATTTTAAATCACTTTTATTTAACCTATCTAATATCGTAATTAGAGACACAATAGAAAGACAATGAGAGAGCGAACGTTTAAATAAATAAAAAATATATTATACTAGCGACCCGCCCCGGCTTCGCTCGGGTGCAATATTATACATATAAACCTTCCTCTTGAATCACTCTAAGTATCTATTAAAAAAAAAATTCGCATCAAAATCCGTTGCGTAGTTTTACATAGGGATATAGGGACAGAAAAAGCGACTTTGCTTTATACTATGTAGTGATTATTATTACTCTCAAATATGATTATTAAGAAATACAATTTCATTCAAAACATAATTCATAAAATAGTAAAATTTAACTATCCATTAATTTAACTAGTCATATTTAGTATTTCGTCCTGTTTTGAAAACTGGTTTTTCCAAATTCAAATCCTAGTTTTTTTTAATTTCGACTTGGCAACCCTAGCTATACCAAATGTTTGTGTATGAACAAAAAGCTATGATTTTAATGTTGGAAAAAAATTACTGGCTCCCGTACTAATGGCATCATCAGGCTTTGAATTAGTCTCGGAGACGGGGTCGAGTTATTAGCCTCGCGCACTCGCTACATTTGACGGAAATCATTATGAGGTTATATGTATATGTGAAGTAACAGCAATGGGATCGGTTTGTTTGAAATAACTGAGATTAATTCTTCAGATACCGTCAATTAGAAACACAATAGTAAGACAATAGATGCGCGGCCACCGGTGGTCGCTTGGGGATTCATGAATTAATTGTGAACCAGTGTTAACGGACTCTGTTTTCGGGTTCCGAACTTCAAAAGGAAAAACGGAATCCTATGGAAAGGCAACGAAGGAACGGGGTGGGTTTTTTAGTCAGTTAGAGTCTGAGACTATCCCTCACTCCGCCCAAAGGCGGGGGATGTCATTTGGATGAACTTGACCCATCGAAGGAAAAAAAAAACCTTTGTAGGATCACTTGGTTGTCCGTCTGTCTGTCTGTCTACCCTTTAACATGAGAACGCGCACCTCAAAGAGATGCCTGCCCGCTGCAGACTGGTCACCAGTTACCTTGGCCTTCGCAAACGGCAACTGAAGAGATACTGGGTGTTTCATTCAGTAAAAGTCTGATACACACTCTTACTCCACCCTGAATCATCATCATCATCATATCAGCCGAAAGACGTCCACTGCTGGACATAGGCCTCCCCCAAGCGTCGCCACAACAACCGGTCCTGTGCGTCACGCATCCATCGGATTCCCGCGACCCTGACCAGGTCTTCGGTCCACCTTGTTGGAGGCCTTCCAACGCTGCGTCTTCCGGTACGTGGTCGCCACTCCAGAACCTTTCGTCCCCATCGACCATCTGTTCTGCGTGCAATGTGCCCTGCCCATTGCCACTTAAGTTTGGCGACTCTTCGAGCTACGTCGGCAACCTTGGTTCTCCTGCGGATATCTTCATTTCTGATGCGATCACGCAGGGAAACTCCGAGCATAGCCCTTTCCATTGCCCTTTGGGTGACTTTGAGTCTTCTTATAAGGCCCATTGTAAGCGACCACGTTTCGGAGCCATAAGTTATCACTGGCAACACGCACTGGTCATAGACTTTCGTCTTGAGACACTGTGGTATATTAGACGAGAAGACACCGTGCAACTTCCCAAACGCTGCCCAATCGAGGGAAAAACGCCACAGGCATGGAGCAGAGGTGTGGTGGTACTCTTCTTTAAGAAGGGCGACAATGCCCTGCTTAAGAATTACAGACCCATCTCACTTCTGAGCCATGTCTATAAGCTGTTTTCCAGAGTCATCACGAACCGTCTTTCGCGCAGGTTCGACGACTTCCAACCTCCCGAACAAGCCGGATTCCGAAAAGGCTTTAGTACCGTAGACCACATACATACGCTGCGGCAGATTATACAGAAGACTGAGGAGTATAATCAGCCTCTCTGCTTAGCGTTTGTGGACTACGAGAAAGCCTTTGATTCGATCGAGACCTGGGCTGTACTGCAGTCTCTCCAACGGTGCCAGATTGACTATCGGTACATCGAAGTGCTGAAGTGTTTATACAAAAACGCCACCATGTCAGTCCGACTCCAAGACCAAACATCGAAACCTATCCTTTTGCAGCGAGGTGTGAGGCAGGGAGACTTTATTTCTCCTAAACTCTTCACAGCTGCAATGGAGGTTGTCTTCAAGGTTCTGGAATGGAGAGGACTAGGCATTAATGTCAATGGCGAGTACATCACTCACCTTCGGTTTGCCGACGACATAGTAGTCATGGCTGAGACTACGGAAGAACTCAGTACAATGCTCGGTGACCTCAGTAGAGCTTCCGAAAGAGTGGGTCTTAAAATGAACATGGACAAAACCAAAGTTATGGTTAACATCCATGTAGCACCCACTCCTATTAAGATCGGAGACTCTACACTCGAAGTTGTGGACGATTATGTTTACCTGGGACAGACGGTCCAGTTGGGTAGGTCTAACTTCGAGAAAGAGGTCAATCGTCGACCGAATCCGACTCGGCTGGGCCACCCTGAATGCGTGCAGGTATTTAATGGCTGAGTGTGGGACTCAAGACAAAAGGGTAGGTAAGGCTGATCAAAAAGACACTAGTGAATACTTAGATTTCAAACTGCTAATTTATTTTTCAGGGTTCAGCTAGAACTACATTAGACCGACGCACACGTGTAACACGCCTGCTTTGTACGTAGAAGGCGTTGCGTGGCGAGTATCAAGTGTAGCTCTACAAGTCTAGTTTCCATATAAAATGTATGGAGACCGACGCGTACACACGTTTGCGCAGTGTACCTTAATTGACGGAATTACTCAAAAATGAATACAATTTTGATTATTTGAATAGCAAAAGTCTAATTAGACCTCCGTTGTCGCTTAACAGAAAATATTCAGAGAGAAACCTACAGAACTATACACAGAGCTGCATCAATTTTCAAATCAGAAAAAGGACTGTATTTTTTTGCTCAAAAAGAAGTTTCACCCGCTGCGAATACTGAAAAACTATCGCACTACGTCCGCTTTTGACACATTTCAAGCTGAATAACGGACGTTGAATTTTTATTCCGAACTAAACAAAGACGCAACTGGCCAGCTATGCATAACACCGTCCAAAGCATAGTTATGCATTTTTCACGGGAGCCGTCATACTGAATGAGTAATTTGTTCATACCGGCTTATTATTCGGACACCTCTGTATTTTTCCCACAATTTACTCCCTATTTTTGTAATCCACACGTTTTTCTGACTACCCTCTCATTATACACTTATATTACAACGTATTAAGAGCGGTTTTTCATTAACAAGCGTTTGGGTACAGGCAAAAACAATGGTTGCATTTATGAATGACAATGATAGATCTGTTTTATTCTTTATACCAAGTTTTTAGGGTTCTGACATCGAAAATGAAATTAACATTTAATGGTTTTCTGGTCAGTTCGTTTCGTTAAACGGAACTGTTTCTAAACTCAGTTAGGAACAGTTGAAAGTGGTCAGATTTAACGAATAAACTCATGTCCGGCAATTTAAACTAACCGGAACCGGCCAGGAAGTTGAAATAGAAACGTCAGGAATTTAGGACATCGGTAAACTCGGGTGTACTAGTTTAGATTTTTGGATGCAATGTTTGTTAATTGCTTGTGTACTTTTTTTTTTATTTGTGTTCGATATTGGGTAGCCGGATGCAACGTAAGCTTTCGTTTGACATTTTCATGTATACCGAATTAAACAAATATCTGATGGGTTTAGTCAAAAGCTTATTGTCAGTTGTCTCATTCGATGATCCTTCAAACGTCATCCAACTGTCAAATTGACGGGTGCAAAGCGAACAAAATTATCTGCATGTGTCTGGTAATTGCAGTAGTGTATTAAAAATATCGTGGTTAACAACAAGGCAAGTACAGACCTTTCTGGCACTATTAAAAATGTGAAAATAGAATTGCTATGTTATGGAATCTGCAATTAAAGTATGTTGGGGGTTCTTTTAAGGGTGGAAATCGTTTATCACTTCTCACGCTCTGGGTGGAGCGAGAGGGCGTGTCAGACTTTTGCTGACTAAAACCACACCTGTGGCCTTCAGTTGCCCTTTGCGTACCAGGGCTGCGGGTTTCCTTTTCAGAAATTCCCCGCGGTCCTAGCTAGCGAGCATCGACCCTACTGGGTCCGTATAGTTTGCCGACATCTCTTTGAAGCGCGTCAGTCCTCAGGAGCGCGTGGGTCACTACGCGCTGTTGACGACTGGGCTCGGTCCGATTGACTACCGGGCGGCCGGACGGCGGGCTACCCATTGCTCGACGTCCGCAAGCCCGCGCCTACCGTGGCTGATAGTCGGGGTCGGAATTTCGGCGGCTGGGGCGTGAGGAAAAGTATGTTGGGGTATGATTGGCATTGGGGTAAAAACGTATAAATATAAACTATACCACTTATTTAGCTTTACTTTTAATGCTACTCATATTGCGTGCCGCGTCATCATGTTCCACCTTGCCCAGCAATGTGGCTGCATTAAAAATAAAACTAAATAAAGGTATAATGTATTTATACGTTCTTACCCCAACCACAACAAATATTAGCCGAACTCAGAGCACCCATGAGACTCACCACAATATGCCAAAGAAGAATCTTTGATTTCTTTGGCCATATTGCCAGAAAGAGAGGTGATAACTTCGAAAAGTTGCTTCTGACAGGAAAAATTGATGGGAAAAGACCCAGGGGCAGGAGTCCATTACGTTGGTCAGACCAAATCCGTGATACACTGGAGACCACAGTCTGCGACGCCATCCACATCGCCGAAGACAGGACAACATGGCGAAATATAGTCCATAAAAAGATTATTCGTCGAGGTCACGACCCTCAGCATTGAGGATAAACGACGCAAGGAGGAGGACCCCAACCCACCTTATACTTAAAAAAAATGGCTAAATTGTATGTAACTTTTTTCAGTTTGTACCCGTCAAAATAAAATAGACCTACGGAACCACTAACGACTACTTAAAAATTAAAGTTGCCGACTTAGTTTTTGTTTAGAATAACTAGCTAACACTAGTAATAAAACTAACATTAGGATGATATTATATTTTTTTATAACAGACTCCTAATTGATATTGATGGGAGGTGTTATGAAATTTTTTGAATCACATTAACGGAATTAGAAATTAAATTAAGTGTTTTAGATGCTTATAATTTAAGTGTGAATATAAAAATAATGAAGTAGGTACCTATCTGCTACTACGTCATTAGTTTTTTTACAAGCTTTTATTTAGTTTCACCTGTCCCGATGTTTGTCTGTAATCAAATCTTGCAAATAAAATTTGATCCACTTCCCGGTTACCGATTGAGCTGAAATTTTGCATGCATGTGTAAATCAGATGACAATGCAAAATTATTATGGCATGGAGCTGATCTGATGCTGCAACCGAAAGGTGGCTATAGGAACTTCGTAGTTAAACACAACCCCATCGAGTTTGGGCTCGTATGATTCGTCTTGACGAGTATTAATTATATATGCTTGTAGGTATATCGAGCTATAAAAGCTTGCTATGAAAAAACGATTTTCATTATTTCATGAATCCCCAAGCGACCACCGGTGGCCGCGCATCTATTGTCTTACTATTGTGTCTCTAATTGACGGTATCTGAAGGGTTAAAAGCTTGTTTTATTTGATATAAACTAGTGCTTGACTGCGATCACACCTGACGGCAAGCCGGCATGCATTCGTTGATAGTGAGGCCCACTAGTTTATTAAGAGCCTATTCAATCTAAATTATAATCGGACAGGAAGACCGCTGCAGACAAATTGTTCCAGTCCTTTGATATATGTGGTATAAACGACGTAGCGAAACACGATTCCTGCATAAAATGGTCATGTTACTCTGGTCCAGTCATTCATATATTTGGAACCTTGCCACACTTAAATTCTTATAAATAATCAGATTTTAACAAGGGGATATAAAATCCTGCGTCAATAACAAATTCTTTTATATGTCAAAGATTTAAAAATTAAGTGTCCGTAAAACAAACTCAATAAAATATATGAAATATTAAAAGATGTTTTCATATCCTTTAAAAATTGTGATATCAGTATAATTTTAGTGTCAGGGGAACATTCGCAATAGCCAATACTTCTGTGAATAACAGTGTTTTTATTACTTTTGCACATATGGTAATGCTTTTTCTAAGTTTTATAGTTTTAGGTTTTACGAGCGGGTCATTGCAAGTGTCGTTTGAGTTAGTTTAAAGATGGTGGCACTTAAGGGGGATACGTCAATTGAACTTCTGAAATTCAATTGTTGGTGAGGAATTTGTAATTTGCAGTTAAATTTTAGGGTGTATTGGTGGCGAATTATTATTTGTGTTTATACATACAAATAATTTGCCATAGCAAGAAATACAAGGAGGATATGTTAGTCTCGCTCGCGAAATTCGAGTGTTGGTAAGTAGAGTATTAGTAATCTTTTAGATAAGCATAGCATACAGCCTTATAATGTTCCCACTGTTGGGACTTAGGCCTCTTCTTTAGTGAATGGGCCATAATATACCACGCGGTCTTAGTAAACTTTAGTAGATGTTTTAGGACATTCAACATTAGCCACCGCAACAAATATGATTCCGTATCAAAAAGTAGAATTGCAGAAACTGTTCAAATCGTGCTTATAATTTTCTTCGCTTGTTTTCCAGACATGGTCAATCAGTTGGATAAGTAAGTTCAGGAAGTTCTATTGTTGATTTATTTCGATAATTAACTTTATTACTTTAAATCTTGGCCCGTGAAATGCTACAAATGTCAAAAATTATAACTTTGCAAATTTCAATGACGTACCTATCATCTTTTTTTTTAATTCGTATCATCTTTTTTTGAGCGAGAGATCGTGTCAGACTTTTTCTGACTAAAACCCGCCAGTCATCATTTCTATCGTTGTCTTTTGCTTTCTAGGGCCACAGTAGCTATATGACGTATCCCCCTTAAATTATTTATTGTTAGATATAATTTCATAATCAGTTATGGAGGCGATAATGCATATTATTTTACAAGGAATAGATGTAATTTTATACCTCATAAGGAGGTAAATTTAACGCAAAAGGGTGTTTGAAGAGGTGGTTTTAAAGTTATTTGTCGTATAAGTGAGTTTAATGAAGCAATAAAGTACTCTACTGTTTAAGGTGCGATTAGAAACGCGACTCAGATAAGAGCAGTGGCGGCCGAGTGGTAACAGCCACGACATACGAGTTGTAGGTCGCGGTTTCAAACCCATACAGGCGCGTTACTTTGTGTAATTTATATCATGACCACTGCTCTCAAAACGGTGATGGAAAACGTCATGTTCTAGAACCAAAAATCCAAAGACATGTGATATTCACCAACCCGAACTAGGCCTAACCCAAGTGATAGATTACAAGGTGGACCAATGACTAGTGAAGGTTGCGGGAAACCGATGGATGCGAGATGCACAGGAACGTTCGTTGTGGCGACGCTTGGGGGAGGCCTGGAGGCCTATGTCCAACAGTGGACGTATATCGGCTGGAATGATGACAGAATGATAGCCTATTTATTGAGGAAGACTATAGGCTATACAACATCATACTCCGACCAAAAAGAGTAAAACTGTATCTAAAAACGCGGGTGAAACCGCGGGGGACAGTTGGTTTTCAAAGAAACTGGCTTGTTTTATTACTCAGCCAAATCTAAGACTAAGATCTAATCAAGGTAGACTAGGTCATAAAGTCTCTGATAGCCAATCCCCTCGTATGATCTTAAATTAAGATAATATCCATATGTTTGGATTGATTCAGCAGAACAGAATTCTGCCGACCTAGGTAGACTGCCAAATTATTAATTTTATTATGGGTTGTAAAGTTTTGGTATATCGTAATTTTATGGTTACGTTTTTATTTTATGTTAAGTGGTTTATTTTATTTATTAATTAAATAATTGCTAGTAAAAAAAGATGATTGTGTTGCTGAATTATTTATAAATAAAATCACGAGGACTGGTTAGAGTCGGCGCAGGAGAAGAAATTTTGGAAGGACTTGGGGAAGGCCTTTGCCCAGCAGTGGGACAGTAATGGCTAGTATAAAAAAAAATCAAATTCTTAGTTCCTATGTGGCGCCATAGATGTCGCTGTATAAATACACATATATTTTATACACTTCGTTCCTTTGGACTAAAATGGGAAAATTGATTAAAAATGCATGCGCACAGTAATGCCGTGCCTCTATAGAAATTAGAAGATATTTAGGAGTGATTTCTTTAATGACTGGACCTTCCCCGAAATAATTCGTTGAGCAGTGTGGCCATTTTAGTTTCGTCTGTTGGTTTTTGTATTTTTTTTTAAACGTCTGTTTTCGTCGAAGGAGTTCCTAGTTAAAATAATAAGAGACGTAAGGGTTAAATTCTGAGGTTAAGTAACAAATACCGAGGTCAATTTGTGGATGGGTAACCGTTTTAAGATTTAGAGAATTTTCTGTGCCTCTGAAAACACGAGGAGACTCTCATTTGTAGATTAAATAGTCAAAAACTACGGGTAATATATATTCAATATAACTAAATCACAATTTTTTTAAAAAAAGTTCGTGTGTTTGTTCGTTTCTGTTAGTCTCTGAAACGGCTGGTACGAATTTTGACGGTACTATCACCGGTACAATATAGCCCTTGTTATAAGGAGTAACTTAAAAAGTAGTGGGTTTAAAAAAAGATCCCGTATAAAAATAAACTTGTTTAAATTGTGACTAAATGGGTGACTAAGTGCTGTTTTATGAATTTAGCGCAGACGACGTCGCGAACACCAGCTACTTTCAAATACCATCAGAGATTGCATCACTGCTTACCATCAGGTGGGATTGCAGTCAAGCACCAGTTTATACGAATAAACAAAAAATACAAGTCTTATGCCTTGATCACACGTACCAAGTAAACAGGCAAGACAGTGCCCTCGGCCGAGTACTCGGTACGTGTAAACACAGCGTCGAGTGCTCGGCCAAACGCTTATCTCTACAACTCGCTAACATCACTGTCTCTGCCGAGTAACATTTTACTGTCTCGCCCTTTTACTCGGTACGTGTGCTCAAGGCATTAGATCTAAGAAAGCAGTCTCAGAATATATATCTAAAAATATTTATCGTCACGTCTGACCAATCCCAAAAAATATTGAACAAGACATTTTCTACCTCCAAACGTTTCAGGGATGACTTTCAGGAATGAAAGGGCAATTTGGAAAGCTATTGTAGGAAAGGCTTCAGCTTTTAAAATGACGTAATCAGTTTATCTGAGGACCAACGGTTCATTCCGGTGCCCATCAACAATGGGGGAATGAAAAAAGACGTGATCTGATTTTTTTTTTTTGAAGCCTAAATTAAGTTTCCACGTCAAATTCTAGCGCAATACGGATGGTGCGGGGTTACCGCACGATCTCCCGCGAAGCGGCGAGCCTTCTGGCTGGCCTACCACCGTGGGATCTGGAGGCAACAGTCCTTGCACACATGCACGACATGCGCGTGGAGATGCAACGCCGGGGTGAAAGTCCACTACCGCGACAGGTCGAGGTATGGCGGACAGAGCTCCGGCGGGATCTCACGGTGAAATGGCGTCAGCGACTATCGCAACCCAGTGCTGGGCACGCCACAATTATGGCGGTAAGTCCCCTCTTTGAGGCGTGGCTGGAAAGACCTCACGGCGTCCTTACCTTCCGCATGACGCAGGTCCTCACCGGACATGGCAAGTTCGGGAGGTTCCTGCATCGGATTCGAGCGGAAGAGACGCCCGGGTGCCGCCACTGTGCGGAACGCCCGGAGGACACGGTGGAGCACACAGTTGAGGTGTGCCCTGCTTGGGCGGAGCAACGCCGTGTCCTCGTGGGGGCGATCGGCGGCGGAGACCTCTCGCGCCGGGCCTTGGTACAGGCCATGGTCCGGAGCGAGGAGGAGTGGCAGGCGGTCGCCTCCTTCTGCGAAGCAGTAATGCTAGCAAAGGAGGAGGCAGACCGCATCAGGCAACGGCGCCCCCGCCGCCGCCGCCGGGATTCCGATCCCGATTTCCAGCCACCGTAGACGCGGGCTCGCGGACGGCGAGCCATGGGTAGCTCGCTGTCCGATCGTCTGGTAACTGTCCGGACCGAGCCAAGGCGTCGACGGCGCGCACTGTTCCCGCGCGCCTCAAGGAGTTGTCAGCAACAGGAGGGGCCCATCTGGGTCGAAGCCTACCGGGGTCGGGGTTATCCGAAAGGAAACTAGAGCCCCGGTATGAAGGCTAGAAGGAACGGCGCGGGGTTTTTAGTCAGTAAGACTCTGACACTGTCTCCCGCTCCACCCAAGAGCGGGTTTCGTCAATGATGATTTTCCCCGTCGACAGAAAAAAAAAAAAAAAAAAAAAAAAAAAAAAACGTCAAATTCTAGCAATTTAATTTTGGATTTCCACTTGGTGGTGTGTATAATAGTGGAGTCTCTATTTATTCAGATTTTTTAATTAGCTAAGTATACGGCAAGGGCACATTGCTCGCAGAACTGATGGCCATTGGGGCCAAAAGGTTCTGAGGTGGCGGCCGCGTACCGGAAGACGTAGCGTTCGAAGGCCTACTACATGGTGAACCGATTACCTGGTGAAGGTTGGATGCGGAACGCACTGGATCGTTCATTGTGGCGACATTTAGGGGAGGCCTATGTCCAACAGCGGACGTCTATCGGCTGAAAAGATGAAGTATACTTACGGCATTAAGGTTTGCCAATGTGCTATAGAACGCAGTATCCTATGTGTTAAAATAACGGATGACGTTTGAAAGACTACTGCGCTCCAGAACGCAGATCTTTGACGTAGCTTAAAAGGCTGCCCAGCATGCATTGATGTGCTTATCAATTTTTAGAGTACCGTACCTCGAGAGGAAAAAACGGAACCCAGAGAAGGCCTGAGTTCCCGTAGCCGGAAGATTAAAAGGCTGAATATGACCCAAATTAGTACAAAGGATCCCTACTTTTTTATCTAGAGCGATTTTAGTTTAGAGGTAGGTGAGACAGAGAGTAGAGTCCCACATACCTCCTTTGAAAAGGGAGGATCCTCCGACCAGACGGGTGTTATAGTCTGCTGGTCGACTGCCCGATATTTGATTTCGGGCTGTCGTATATATTCAAATCGCGCGGAGAACTTTGATTGCGCGATGCAGGATTTCGTATTTTTTTCGTAGTTCTTATGTGGCGTCATGGTCATAGATGTCGCCACACTGGGATTAGGTATGTTCGTTTAGGACAATTATCCACTTTCATGCAGGAAAACCCACGAACAGAGACTAGTTTTTTTCTTTAACACTCAATAGGTTCACACAAAATCAATTGCCAACACAAAAACCCGACAAAATTCAGTTTCAATTTGTAAGGTGCTCAACAACAGTTCGATGTCATAAGAAAGTACTTTAAAAAGAGTTCAACCCAACCCTAAAATGCTCTCGGAATCTACAGCAGTCGGCTGTCACACGTGGCGTGACGTCGTAAAACGTAACGTAACTTAAAACGTTACGTTTTTATACGCGGACTAACTGATTGCGTGACGACGCTTGCGTTCTCAAATTAAGTGACGTTTTAACAATTTAAACAGTTATTTATTAGGGTTGTTTTAATGTGTAATTTAAAGGTTTATGTGTGACTGAACTTGAGAAAGTGTGATTTTTTGTTTTTAGAGGCAAATTAACAAAATAACCCCTCCTGCTGCAGGCGGAATGAGAGGAAGTGACAGAGTTTTACGAACTAAAATCCACCTGTATTCCTTCCGTAAACCTTTGCGTTCAAGAGCGATGGAAACTCTTTACTCCTAGACGTACCATTACCAATAAGGTTTTCTCACAAAATTTTCCTTCGGTGTTAATGATGTCAAGAGACAAACATAGCAAAATAGATTCCCAATTTAAGAAAATAACGTAACGTTTATCAATTGGCGCAAAAATAAGTCGATAAATCCCAACAAAAAGCAGTAAAGAGGGAAAATAGAAAATGTTACCTGTAGTTACCTACCCTAGCACAATCTAATTTGCTTCTTATTTATTTGCAAGTCACGAGATAATCCAAACAGTTCCTAAATCCTAATTACCTGTCGCGGACAAACAAATAAAACTGAGTTTTGGAGTATTTTAGGCGTTTTACACACCAAGTTTACTGTCGGAATATCATAGGAATTTATGTACCAGTAATGCAAATAAAGGTGATTGAAAGCGTGAGGCGGCTACCGTAGCCATAGGCACGGGCTTTCAGACGGTGAGCAATGGGTGCTTCGCCGTCCGGTTGGAGCCAAGTCCAGATCGAAGGTACATTCAGTCAAAAAAGTATCGGGAATGGATGATTTGTTTATGGTTCCAAATTCAAATTTTTGTTTTTTTGTAGTTATTAGATTGGCACAACTGTTTTCCATTTTGGCGCGGAGTTTGAGTTGCATCTGTTATTTATATTAAATACAGTGCTGGTTTTAGTAATATCATATATAGTGTGTATTGCGAATTTCATAATGGACAAAAATATCGAACAAAGAGTTTGTCTTAAATTTTGCATCGCCAATGGTATTTCGTGTTCGGAGTCACTGAAAATGTTACAGAAGGCTTACGGTGAATCGACTTTATCAAAAACTCGTGCTTATGAGTGGTTCAAAGCGTTCAAAAGCGGTCGAGATGTGATGGAAGATTTGCCTCGCTCTGGTAGGCCGTCAACGTCTGCAACTGAAGTTAACATCGCAAAAGTGAAGGAAATAGTGACTGAAAATCCCCATTCAACTCTGAGAGAGATAGCCGCCGAAATTTCTGTATCTCACGAGTCGATCCGTACCATTTTAACTAATCATTTGGGTATGAAACATGTTGCTGCTCGGCTAGTCCCAAAAGATCTGAATTTTCTCCAAAAACTCAATCGCATGAAAATCGCTGAGGACATGCTAGAACGAGTCAGTTCGGACCCAACATTCATGAAACGCATTGTTACTGGTGACGAGACGTGGGTTTACGAGTTTGACATGCAAACTAGTCAACAAGCTTCGGAGTGGCGCCTTCCAACTGATCCGAAACCGAAAAAACCACGCCAAAGTCGATCAAAAGTCAAAGTCATGTTGACTGTTTTCTTTGACTATCGCGGTGTTGTGCACTCTGCATTCCTACCGGAAGGTCTAACGGTAAATAAAGAATATTATTTGAGCGTTATGCGGCGTTTAAGAGAGAAAATTCGACGAAAAAGGCCAGATTTGTGGAAAGAAAATTCTTGGATTTTGCACCACGACAATGCGCCTTCGCACAAGGCTATCATTGTGAACGAATTTTTGACCAAACACTGAACAAATACCATCCAGCAACCACCATATTAACCAGATATGGCTCCTGCTGACTTTTTTCTTTTTCCTAAACTCAAATTACCACTTCGTGGCACCCGTTTTCAGTCGATAGAAGACATAAAGGAGAATTCGCGGCGAGAACTGAACTCAATTCAGGAAGCAGCGTTTAAAAAATGTTTTGATGAATGGATTATTCGTTGGCGCAAGTGTATCGTTTCTAAAGGAGCATACTTTGAAGGTGATAAAATAAATTTGGATGAATAACAGACATTTTGTGTATTATTGATCTTTTCCCGGTACTTTCTTGACAGAGTAGTACGTTGCCACAAGCCCACGAGCCACAAGCGCCAGCAAGATCGTCGAGACCAACAAGGGCTGATACCTGCCCGGAATGCGGATTGTTAAAAAGAAGATTCCAGGACATGGTTAGTGCCGGAATAAGCCGAAGTGAGGCACGCCAGGCTCATATGGCTTCAATCATTATACTATTAGACACTCGTAGTACAAATCGAAAAGTATTTCCTTTCTAACCTCCTCCTCTACCCAGGGAGTAAGGTCCCTTGAAATGATGTTTTGCATGCGCGGGAGCAAAGCCGCAGTAGCAGAAGTTTGCGCTAGTTACTTATTATAAAAGTCAGCAAGAAACACTCAGATAGTTCAAAAAGCACAAATTGCAATTGTCTTTCAACAAGCTCTATTCAAAGCAAAATATCATGGAAATTACATAATAATTACCAGTATCTCCAGCATGCATCTGGGCACTTTGTTTTGGGCACCCGAGCGTGTTTGATATCGTGAGCGCATTATACAAATGGAGGGACCAAACGGTTGTATAATGATTGCTTAGCAGTCGCTTTTTGAGATACAACTTTGGTGTTTTTGTTAGATTGTCTTTAAACTGTTTGACATTTGTGATCGTTTGGTGTAATGACATATTTTAGTGGGAGTTTAGGAAGAAAATTACTGGGCTTTTAAAGTGATAGCTTCGTATAGTAAAAAAATATTCGTTTGTTTTTTTTTTCAGTACATATAATCGGTTTTATCTGGAATAAGTTGGATTATATGTGTTATTTTTGATTTTGTTAATTTTCATCTATATATATAAAAATGACTCCCGTTTTCCGTTGTCACGCATGGCATGAAAACGGCTTGACCGATTTGGCTGTTTTTTTGTTTGTTGTGATTGTTATTGTGAGGAGAAGGTTCTTATGGAAAAAAAATAGGTTAGTGTAGGGTAGAGTAGGGTAGGGTAGGGTAGAGTAGTAGGGTAGAGTAGGGTAGAGTAGGGTAGGGTAGGGTAGAGTAGGGTAGAGTAGCGTAGAGTACCGTAGAGTAGGGTAGAGTAGGGTAGGGTAGGGTAGAGTAGTAGGGTAGAGTAGGGTAGAGTAGAGTAGGGTAGAGTAGTGTAGAGTAGGGTAGGGTAGAGTAGGGTAGGGTAGAGTAGGGTGGAGTAGGAAAGAGCGGGAGCGAAGCCGCGCGGGCAAAAGCTAGTGTTACAATAAAAATACTATAAACTAACTTTAAGGGACATTTTATAACAAAGGACTAATAAATTTATTATTATTATTATTATTTTGGAAATAACGAAAATATGTGGGTATATTTGTAATCAAACTACGTATCTACAAATTAACCTATCTAAAGTTGAAAAAAAAAAGACATTTGTATTATGACTAGCTAGCGGCTTGTCCAGTGTAGCTACACTAACTAGCTGCTACTAGAATAGACAAAAAACTACTACTACACCGGACCCCTAATTATTATTTTATTATTTATTTCAGGGTTTTTCTCAAATATCAAAACACTTTTATTTTTTAACGAGTTTAATTCATGAATCCCCAAGCGACCACCGGTGGCCGCGCATCTATTGTCTTACTATTGTGTCTCTAATTGACGGTATCTGAAGGGTTAATGCGTCAAAGTAGCTACTTCTCCACATCGCTGTCTATGATTTGTAGCAGAGTTGTCAAACCATAAAAAAACAGCTTTTAACAATTCAATCCTTCATCAATTAAGACAGCTGTCTATGTCAGTATTTCCTTAGTACTCATTTTAATAAGTAGGGCTACAAAACGGGACCAATTATGTTATTAACTAACATCTTAATAAAAGCACTATTGCTGCTAATTATACAGTGGTTCGTTAACCAAGCGCTGAGCAACTGGTTGCTAATTGCTGCATTTAAACAATAAGGCTACAGTGTAGATTGTTCCTCTCCACGTTAATTTATAATGAACTAAGACTGGGATGAGGTTATCATTAATTATTTATTTCAGCCGTTTTCTGTAATCATACGCTGTTTTCATACTCGCTTGTTTTCTTTTCACTTTCGTTGTTTTTTGAATTTTATTATAATTATTACTAGCTGCTGCCAGTGGCTTCGGCTGTGGGATAGAAGAAAATTGTCCCAAGATATTCATTTCCAGGATAAAAAAGTATTATATGTGCTTTTCCAGGACATGGCCTACTCGTGTGCTATCCAAATTCGTTCGAGAAGGAGTAATAAACACTCAAAAATAAATAATATGATTATTGCTAGGCTCACGTTAGACCACCATCTCACCTGATGGTAAGCGATGATGTGGCCAACATAGGAGCACGTTTGCCTAGAAGTAACCTCACCTTTCTTGACTTACGTTTCCCTAGAAGTAACCTCACCATTCTTGACTTCCCAGAATCTCACTCTTTAGCTGTAGGTACGCTCAACGAATGCGTTTCTAAAAACGTTTCGTAAGAGTGGGTTGTTCTTTATTTAGATACGCCATACATCTAGAGGTCCGAAAACAAAGACATTAAATATTTTCCGAAGATGTAACGGGCTTGGCGGAATTAAATTATGCAATTCGGACGCACATTTCCCGAAATACAATCCACAGAAAACACTCAGGCTAGCAACTAGCTTGTTACTTCATTTAATGCATTCCAACGCGATGTTTGACGAAAAGGCAACGCAAAAAAAGAGAGATAACGCCTGGAAACTCTGTTAGTATTCGGTAATTCCGAAATTTACTCGAATATTTCACAAAACTTGCTCCAGGAAGTAGGTGTTTTTTTTAAACTCTTAAAAGTTTTTGGAAAAAGTGGTCGTCATTTAGAATCTTAATAAAATTTGCAAGGTCTCTAGAGGATAAATTTTTTGACTTTTTTAATTTTTAGGCAAATTATGAAGTGTCAAAGTTCATACAAAATAGGACATTTTCAGAGCTTTTTACTGGATTACTTTTACACAAATTTAGAAATTGGCTTCTTTAGAAACCTAGATAATATCTACAAGATACTGTGTTTCCAAAATATCAAATGAAAAATGTGTAATAACGTCACAATCAGTTATGAGCGTTTGTATGAAAAACAGTGAAAATGTGAGTCATGATGCACCACCTTAAGAGTAGAGCTTCGACTCGACCAGTGCATCATTGCTAATCCTTTTGGCTTGTATACTACCTTGGGAACTCTTTCACTTTTGGATTAATTTGTGGCTACTTGGCCTCATATTATGATACCTGCCATACGCATTTAAACTTTTTCTATATTCATCTTACGCTAATATTATAGAGGTAGTTTGTTTTGTTTTGTTTTTAGGAGATAATCCTGAAAGTGCTGGTCCGATTGCTATAATTTTACACTGATAGAAAGCTGTTATATTCCTGAGTGACATTGGCTTTATATTATGTACGCGGACGAAACCACGGGCAAAAGCTAGAGACGTTAGAGATCACACTTCACATATGACAGCCGTCATAATATACCTAACCATAGCCACATAACACCTGTTTTCCACCTGATGTAACCCAAGACAATAGGTCAAACGCTAGCTAATTAGCCATATTAGATCACGGTGGAACATGCTATTATTGACCCATCATAGGATACACTATGACGGGTGTTTGACAAGCCAATAAATGTAGACATTTTGACGAGTCAATGTTAAATGGTAGATACAAGCTTATACAAGCTTTACAAGCTTTTATTTACTTAGTTTCACCTGCCCCGATGTTTGTCTGTCATCAAATCTTGTAAATTAAATTTGACCCACTTACCAGTTACCGATTGAGATAAAATTTTGCCTACAATTGTAAATCAGATGACAATGCAAGCTGAAAGGTGTCTATGGGAACTTTGTAGTTAAACGACACAACCCCATCGAGTTTGGGCTCGTATGATTCGTCTTGACGAGTATTAATTATATAGGTAGGTAAACCCAGCTATAAAAACTTGCTATGAGAAAAATATTTTCATTAGTGAGTACCTGAATGAGAAAGATTTTTTAAGTATAGAATATAATGGTTTAAAAAATTAATAGTAGTGTTTTAAGTTAATTTTAATATTTTCTTTGTTATTGTTTACTTGTTAATACTGCATTGTGTATTATTTTAAAATTGTATTTGGTGGTGGTGTGTTAAATTTTATGTCTTTTGCATGCCTACATGGTAAAATATGGCTGAACTTGTTACCTATATTTTTCTGTCATCTTTACTGCTACCCATATTTGCAAAATAAAAGTATCTTTATCTTTATAAAAGTATCTTTATTAAAAGCTTGTTTGAGGTACAAATAATTAGAATACAAAAAAAGACTTATAAAACTAAAGACAGTTTTACGGTTATTAAAAACTAGCTTTTGCCCGCGCGGCTTAGCTCCCGCTCTTCCCTACTCCACCCTACTATACCCAACTCTACCATACTCTACACTACTCTACCCTACTCTACAGTATCCTATGTCCGTCACCTGGCTCTAAGCTACCTTCCTACTAATTTTCAGCCATATCGGTACAGCCATTCTTGAGTTATAAATAGTGTAACTAACACGACTTTCTTTAATATATATAGATGATTTCCTAATTCGCAAACCGAACTTACGTTGAACATAAAACACCGTAATTATAATAAAACTCTAAACCTTGTAAGTAGTCGTAAAAAAAGAACAGAAACACGCCTTAAATCGGACTTTAAAAAAGTAAAAAGGTCTCCATTAAACGCAGGATAACATATTTCAGAGTTAACTTTAGAATCTCGCACGCGAATGTGCGTGATGAACGCGTGTACATGTTACACGCCACGAGAAGTCCCGCGGCCATCTTGCCAATTCCATTGGTTAAACGTCAATCCATATGTAAAACGGTGCATCCAAAAATTAATTCGATTTAAAAGCCGTATTCTGGTAAAATGATTGTCTTCTGATGCACGTGAAAGATTTTTTCAATAATCGGAAACCAGCTTATACACGCAATTAAGTTTTCTGCACTAGTGTGGAAAAGTGTGGTAGCTCATCCTCGCTTGAAATGATTGTAATTATCGTATCAGACTGGGTGCTAAGGGACCCACGAGCCACGCGTTAACCTCCGTTTATTGATATATTCGTAAGTAGTTTGAAAAACGTCGTTTGATCGTTTGATACGCGTAGAAATTTGTCACTGTATCATTCGGCTCCATAACACCCTCACCTGCGGCTCAGGGGGATTCCCCCTCGGTGGTATTGAGAAACTTTCTCCAACTCCATCAACATTGACTATTCTGGCTTTTTTTTTTCTCGACGGGGAAAATCATCTTTGACGAAACCCGCTCTTGGGTGGAGCGGGAGACAGTGTCAGACTCTTACTGACTAAAAACCCCGCGCCGTTCCTTCTAGCCTTCATACCGGGGCGCGAGCTCCCTTTCGGACAACCCAGTCTCCAGTAGGCTTCGACCCAGCTGGGCCCCTCCTGTTGCTGACAACTCCTTGAGGCGCGCGGGAACAGTGCGCGCCGTCGACGTCTTGGACTCGGTCCATTACCGGACGATCGGACAGCGAGCTACCCATGGCTCGCCGTCCGCGAGCCCGCGTCTACGGTGGCCGGAAATCGGGATCGGAATCCCGGCGACGGCGGTGAGGGCGCCGTTGCCTGATGCGGTCGGCCTCCTCCTTTGCTAGCATTACTGCTTCGCAGAAGGAGGCGACCGCCTGCCATTCCTCCTCGCTCCGGACCATGGCCTCGACCAGGGCCCGGCGCAAGAGGTCTCCGCCGCCGATCGCCCCCACGAGGGCACGGCGATGCTCCGCCCAGGCAGGGCACACCTCGACGGTGTGCTCCACCGTGTCCTCCGGGCGTTGCGCACAGTGGCGACACCCGGGCGTCTCTTCCGCTTGAATCCGATGCAGGAACCTCCCGAACTTGCCATGACCGGTGAGGACCTGCGTCATGCGGAAGGTAAGGACGCCGTGAGGTCTTTCCAGCCACGCCTCAAAGAGGGGATTTACCGCCATAATCGTGACTATTCTGGCTGGACCATAGCTTTCTCCTTATTTTAAAAATAACTCGTAAAGTGGAAGCTCCATTCATGTAAACTTATATGAAGCGTAGGTGGATACTTTTGACAAGTATTCCCATCAGTTCTGATAATCTAAGAAGTATCCTCTAGCCAGCCGTAATACTGAGAAGTCAAATATCGAATCTGAATAAATAATAGACATCTACCTACATCACAGATCTATTTCAATAAACAAACGTGTGACTTACTTAAGGTGGTGCATCACGACTCACATTTTCACTGTTTTTCATACAACCGCTCATAACTGATTATGACGTTATTACACACTTTTCATTAGATATTTTGGAAACACAGTATCTTGTCGATACTATCTAGGTTTCAAAAGAAACCAATTTCTAAATTTGTGTAAAACTAATCCTCTAAAAAATTAATTAATTTTTTTTAAATTAAAAAAAAATTAAAAATTAATTAATTAAAAAATTAATTAATTTCTAAATTTGTGTAAAACTAATCCTATAAAAACCTCTGAAAATGTCCTATTTTGTATGAACTTTGACACTTCATAATTAGCCTAAAAATTAAAAAAAGTCAAAAAAGTATTCCTTTAGAGACCTTGCAAATTTTATTAAGATTCTAAATGATGACAACTTTTTCCAAAAACTTTTAAGGGTTTAAAAAAAACAGCTATTTCCTGGAGCAAGTTTTGTGAAATTTTCGAGTAAATCTCGGAATTACCGAATACTAACAGAGTTTCCAGGCGTTATCTCTCTTTTTTTGCGTTGCCTTTTCGTCAAACATCGCGTTGGATTGCATTAAATGTAGTAACAAGCTCTTAAAGCATTTTCGATGTTTACGATAAGCGAGTGGAGAAGGACCCTCTTAAGCGATTCCTTGAAATCAAATAAATAAATACCTACGTAGCGTCTTCGTAACCTCAGCCACAAAATAGATAGGTACAGAAGTCGGTCTCTTGTATGTACTTCACATTTTATATCTACGCTCGGCGGTCGCGCTAGGGTTGCTGTCCTGTCGCAAAATTCGCGCGCGACCAGGTGCGGCGGCGGCGACAAACAGTTCCTATCTTAACTATTTACCCACGAGAGCTTACCTAACTAACTGTTCTGTGTTAAATTAAAACAAACCTTCAAAATACAAGCAAATTACTAACTTAAGTACCTCTCTGAAACAACTGGTAGCTAAGAAAACGAGAATAATTCATCATTTAACATTGAATTTAAACATATGTCCAATGAACCGTTAAAATAACTTTTTTTTGCTCAAAAATTGCACAAAAAAGTTTACAGATGCGTGTCTGAAGCGGATGCACTCGCGTTCGCACTGGTCCAAACGCTCTGAAATATCGTGTCCGTGAGCGGTGTCTATGTGTGCGTTCCTCGAGCGCGCTTTCTATGTAGATTGACTTCTGCACCTAGGCGATCGCGCTAGGGTCAGCGCCGTGCGCCGAACTGTACGCGATTGAGCCGAGATATCGTGTTAGTGAGCGGTGTCTATGTGTGCGTTGCCCGAGCGCGCTTTGTATGTAGATTGACTTCTGTATCTATCTATTTTGTGGTAGTGTCTTTGTAACTTCAGCCGTTTGAAAACATAACCTATTCATCCTTCACCGAATTCCAATAAAGTAGAGGCATATAAAAATAAGGACATGTTTTCCAGATATTTCGTGTCTCGTAAAGCACCTTCGTCTGTTCTTTATGACATGTCATTTGAAGGTATCTCACGTCTCCAGACGTTACTTGACGACTTGTAAGTACTTATTGGTTGAAATAAGTTTAAGAACTTCTAGCATGATATTGAAATTGACATTTTGAAACTATAAGGAGGAACAGTTAGGGCGCACGTTGCGTTAGGCGGGAGACAGCGCGGACGCCCACGTTGATGTCGGCTTCTAGTCCTGTTTCATGCGGCAGGATACCTGGGTTGTTAATTCTATGTACTGCGCTCTCGATTCGTCGCTGCGGCCAGCGCCGCGCTCAAGGCTGTTTTCTTAGAGAACAGCACCGATGGAGTGAGTGCATATATGACTAATACAACCTACTAATTGAGTAACTACTATATAACAATAAATCTTTGTTTCTAATTATTGTACATAGTTAACGGCTGTCAAAGTTCTACAGATAACAGCCAGGACCAAAAGCTTAACGTGATTTCTGAGATAAGCCGGAATCTTTCGATGATTACTTATCCGGCTTAAACTCTAAGGTTCAGTAATGCTTACCTACTGAGGTAGGTTCAGTAGGTAAGCATTACTGAACCTTAGAGTTTGATACTTGAGGCTGTAATTATTTTAACCAGGAACTCCTTAACCCTAGGTGAACACCAAAGAAATACTTTTTCAAAGGTATACACGCTAGGGTATAATACTATACCTGTCAGGTTAGTTTGTATGGAATCCTGCACAGTTGTTATCCTACACACTCCGTTTTACCCACAGATATAGATAGACATAAATAACGCAAGAGCATCTACTTCGCGTGCCTAGCTTACGTACAAAAATCGTAAGTGGCCACTTTCGCGCTCAGTCTGCATCGGTGTATAGCGCTAGTCAGACGTCAGTTATATGCGTAATTAATTTAAAAAAATATTATTTTTAATCGTATGCCCTTTGTAATACCTAATAATATATGTACTAAATTTGAGGAAAACAATATATTCGTATTACATATTAGGTAGTCAAAAAATGGCACGCTTGGTTTTAATACAGATCATGATACTTATCGTGTCTATCTATATCTGTGGTTTTACCTGTATGTACAGGCAAGCCTGTTAGGTATACCTTTAGGATTTCAATATTAACTGTTTATTATCATTTTCTTTATATCGGAAGGTCGGTTTCAGTAATACGTGTAATAAACGAGAAACTACCTACAAACCTGACAGACGTATATAATCGCCGCTCGAGGAGTTAATAAATTAAATACCTACAAAACAACAAGTAAATACCTAAGAAGCGTCTTAAAACAATAGAATGATATTATTTTAACAGAACACACAGAAAGGGATCAAACCGACACAGAATAGACGACCTATTTTCACCATTCTGTTTCCAAAATCCTCTCAACGGAATTTATATGATACAAGCAAAATATTCCACTGTTAAACCGTTCATATTTCGAAATTCAACACAGTAATTTGATGATCCAAATAATCGTGTAACACTTAACGTATGTACGTAAAACGAATCGTGTAGCGAATACGAAATTGTGAAAATTAATTCACTTCGCCGACTGAATCACCAAAATTAGCCAAGCGAGCTACAGAAACAGGAAACATATATACAACGCGAAATGAAAATAGGTAACGTATTTGGAGATGTGTACTTGTAGCTTCACTTGGCTTGCGTTGAATATGTCGCTTATCCCTATTAACAATGTCGGATGTGAAAATTGGCAACTTTACACGAGAGCGAGTCAAAGTTTGACATACGTCATTGTTAACTGGCGAATGGGCCACATCTTACAATATTAACGTGGCCCATTTTAAAAACTACACGTAATTTATTTTTTCTTTTTGCTGCTATTAAAAAAAAGGGACTTTTTGAGAGTGATTCGTGAAATAAAAAGAAAATGGCAAAAAAACATATCCGACATTGTTAATAGGGACAAGCGATGTGTTTAGATCTGTAGAGTATTAACATATTAAATGATATTTGTTTATTTATTTGAACTTCATGTACAGTAGTGGTAAATAGGTGGACTTAATAAAACAAGGCATTATCTACTCTCTACCAGTCAACCTTTGGGTTAAAAAGGCAACACTGTGATACGTTTGCACGATAAATAATAATATTATTTGTATAATTCAAATAGAAAAAATAAAATAAGTTATTTATAAAACATAACTATATATACTAATTTTATATTTTATTGTAGTTACTATATCGTTCTAAAACAACGAATGTTAGCAGGGGGGCTTCATCAAGAGACTATTTACTGGTTTTTACTTTGCTAAGGGGAATTAAAGCCAGAGTTTTTTTTTTCGACGCGAAAATCTTCATGGATATCTTTATATATATATCTTTCGCCTTGAGGGTGGAGGGCTGTTTCAGACTATTACCTACCTACTGGCTAACACCACGCCTTGGTTCCCTCGCACGCATGTGTCAGTTACAGGTGCATTGTGACTTCCACAGCCCTGGACTAGTATTGGCCCGCGACCCGTAGCCCTCGTCCTAAGAGAGGTGCACATGGAACACTATACGCCACCATCTCGGGTCCAAACTGATGAGGTGACGGAAGTCCCCTAATCTGTCGACCCTCCGCAGTCAACTATCACGTTTTTACGATTTTTGTAATGACTAAATGGCTAGGTAAGGTCTCCTTAAAGTTAGGACTACACTGCTCACACGTGTGCCAAACACGCCGATCAGGGCACGTCAGTCTCCATACATTTTATATGGAGACTGGACTTGTAGAGCTACACTTGATCCACGCTATGCGACGTCTTTCTACGTACAAATTAGGCGTCTTACGCGTGTGCGTCGTCGGTCTAATGTAATTCTATCTTAAAGCCGGGAACTACATAAGACTGACACACGTAGGCGACGCCTGAGTTGTAGGTATATCACGTCATCGCGTGGCATCGCGTAGCGTGGGTCTAATGTAGCTCTACTAATCTAGTTGCCATTATAAACTGTATGGAGAACAACGCGCCCAGATCGGCGTACGTAGCCCACGTGGGCTCTATGTTGTTCTACCTTTAGACTCGAGTGTAACATGTATACGTTAGGTACGCAGAAGTCCCCCAAAATGAATTAAACCACTCCCACGATCATAACAACACCACATAAAACATTTAATCCAGCTGAAACTTGAAATAAACATAAACAGTCAACACCACACACCATCTTGACCTCAAAACCGTCTCAAATTGGTCCCAAAGCTAACTAAATCATACGTGCGATGTTCCCGTAAACCCCTCAAGCCACTGGAGGACTGTGGACATGCCTGCCAGCATAATTGGAGCACGCCGGAGTCACTTATGTCGAGACAAGTTGACAGAACGTGCCCAGCTTGCTACTAAAATTTACCTAAAGTTGGCTTTTAAGAATTTAGGGAGCCTCTGCTTTCTGTGTTTCGAGGGTGGTAAGAAAAAGTTTGGTACGAGTTTCGGGCAGTTGGCACGTTTGGAATGAATGGATTGTTCTAACTTCATGGTTCCTTGAATGTTTCAATGTGCTGCAAACTTTACGTCCTAAGTACCTAATATATTGAGCCCTTGTTAGTCTATATAAGGAGAAACTGACTGACTGACATATCAACGCACATCTGAAACTAGGGGGCTAGGACTGTGAAATTTTGCACAAGGTTTCCTTTTATGACGTTGGCGAGAACAGACGATTTTCCAAAATTCACCTGTTTTTTATTATTGATAGGCTCGCGTTTAACCACAATCTCGCTTGATGGTAAGTGATGATGTGGTCGACGATGGAGCACGCTTGCCTAGAAGTAACGTATTAACTCTTGACTTAAAGACCCCAAAGTTGTAGCTATCAGGAAACACAGACCTACGATGGGAATAAAACGAGGGGTTCAGTTTGTTAGCAGAAGCCGTTGGAAGAGGCTTATTATGTCATACATACTAGTGTAAGCAGACACAATAACATTGAAAAGGTCACGCCTTAATTAATATGGAAATTGTAAGAATATACTTCCTCCACACAAAAGTTCTTCGAATCGACAAAAGTCAAAACAAATACACCAAAAACTTTTCACTTTCAAAACAAAACAAACATTCACAACGAACACTCAAAATAACTTAAAAATTACTGACACTTCAGAAAGGAAATCGAAATTGTAACTCAAATAATAAACACAGACAAAATTGGTGCGCCATGATGTTATGTTTGTTTGGCAGAGCGTTTAAACACAAAATAGATAGGTACAGCAGTCAATCTACATACAAAGCGCGCTCGAGCAACGCACACATAGACACCGCTCACGGACACGATATCTCGGCTCAATCGCCCGGTCGCACTAGTGCTACATGCTGCCCCAAGCGCATTTCCAGCCACCGTAGACGCGGGCTCGTGGACAGCGAGCCATAAGTAGTTCGCTGTCCGATTGTCCGGTAACTGTCCGGACCGAGTCAAGGCGTCGACGGCGCGCACTGTTCCCGCGCGCCTGAAGGAGTTGTCAGCAACAGGAGGGGCCTATCTGGGTCAAAGCCTACCGGGGTCGGGGTTATCCGTAAGGAAACTAGAGCCCCGGTATGAAGGATAGAAGGAACGGCGCGGGGTTTTTAGTCAGTAAGAATCTGACACTATCTCCCGCTCCACCCAAGAGCGGGTTTGGTCAATGATGATTTTCCCCGCCGACAAAAAAAAAGCGCGATTGGCTAGCGTAGGTATAAAAAGTGAAGTAAATACACGAGATTGACTTCTGTATCTATCTATTTTGTGGTTTAAACGACGGCGTGTTAAATATTCAATCCGTGATTAGCAGGGTAAACAAAGGAGGATTGTCACAACATAGCTTTGTAGAAGAGAAGCCGACGTCTGGGTTATTTCCGGCCTCAGGAACTTATGATCTGGGCGTTTGAATACCATTATTTGCTGTAAATTAGTGCCTTCATGAGGTTTATGCTGAGTTATGTAGTATTGGAGGTGTTTATTAGTATGAGTTGTTATTGCATCAGGAGACTCTTAGTTTAAGGATAGATCTAATTTTTTTATCTACACTAATATAATAAACAGGTAAAGTTTTTTTTTTTTTTTGTTTGTAGGAGGTAATCTCTGAAAGTACTGGTCCAATTTTTTGCACCAATAGAAAGGTGCTTTATTCCTGAGTAACATAGGCTATATTTTATGTAGACGGGCGAGGCTATGGGCAAAAGTTATTTAGTTATATGAAGAGATAAATGTCGTGTTGATGGTATTTCTTTGGACACAGTCCCATGGTTTCAGAAATTCGATAATTCTGAAAGCCAAAGGGAACTTAAAGCAAGAAGGTACCTACTATATCGTGTACTTAAGCCAGTTAAATGCTCTTGTAAATACTGTCAATTTTACTAAATTGTTATTATGTTACTAACATGGTATACTAACATAGGTTTATAAGTTCTAATGATATTAAGTAGCTAGAGGGATGTCACCAAAAATGGAAAAAGATAGCACGGGCTTGTAAAAAAAGTGGAGGCCTTTGCCCAAGGACACAAGAGGCTAAAAAATGTATTAACATCGAATGGAAGTAACTTGTCGTAATTGCCAAGATCGTATTTTAAACATTGGTTTAAACATTAGGTACCTCTGTAATGAAGATTTTAAACGAGAAACGTATACCAGTATCTATCTAAATAAATTAAAACGACTTAATTGTAAACCCAATGACATTAATTAAGAGAACGAATGAACGGCATTAGTCGATGTCATACCAATCATCTTTACGAGACATCAATAATTTCCAAATTGAACGATTAAATCCGAAGTCTCTCGGGCCCCACCGATCACCTGCGTCTCCTAACCTAACATTTAATCCCTCTGCGCCAGACGGAATTGGAGCACGCGCTGCGATTCACAATTAGAAATTAAACATTCGCGTTGAATTAGGCGAGTCGTGTCGGTGACGTCGCCTGTGCGCTGAATCCGAGTTGTTTTTACATCTACGCGATCGAAGCGTTTATCGTATTTGATTCTCTGAGCGCTGAGTGCGAGCTGTTTTTACATCTACGCCAGCGAACCGTTTATAATATTTGACTCTCTGAGCCCTGAGTGCGAGCTGTTTTTACATCAACGCAATCGAAATGTTTATTGTATTTGACTCTCTGAACGCGAGCTGTTTTTACATCTACGCGATCCAAACGTTTATTGTATTTGACACTGAGCGCTGAGTGCGAGCTGTTTTTACATCTACGCAATCGAAATGTTTATTATATTTGACTCTCTGAGCGCTGAGTGCGAGCTGATTTTACATCTACGCGATCGAAACGTTTATTGTATTTGACTCTCTGAGCGCTGAGTACGAGCTGTTTTTACATCTACGCGATCGAAACGTTTATTGTATTTGACTCTCTAAACGCTGAGTGCGAGCTGATTTTACATCTACGTGATCGAAACATTTATCTACGTGATCGAAACATTTATTGTATTTGACTCGGAGCGCTGAGTACGAGCTGTTTTTACATCTACGCGATCGAAACGTTTATTGTATTTGACTCTCTAAACGCTGAGTGCGGGCTGATTTTACATTTACGCGATCGAAACGTTTATTGTATTTGACTCTCTGAGCGCTGAGTGCGAGCTGATTTTACATCTACGCGATCGAAACGGTTATTGTATTTGACTCTCTGAGCGCTGAATGCGAGCTGCTACGCGATCGAAAAGTTTATTATATTTGACTCTGAGCGCTGATTGCGAGCTGTATTTACATCTACGCGATCGAACCGTTTATTGCATTTGACTCTCTGAGCGCCGAGTGCGAGCTGTTTTTAAATCTACGCGATCAAAACGTTTACCACGTTTAACTCTCTAATTAGAAAATAACTTGGAGCGGGCCAATCGGAGCGCTGAACGTCATAAACATATCGATCGCGTTAACGCAAAACCAACTCGCACTAGGCACCCTGATTGGTTAAGTGCTTGGAGCGGACCTATCGCTGAACATCATAAACGTGTCGATTTCGCAAATGCAAAATATTCACATTAGGCACTCTAATCGCGTAAATTGACGTTATGGCTGCACCATTAGCTTGACCAAGTCAGGATCATGGTGACAAACAGAATACCAAAGCCTGGGATCAGCTATAGTCATGGACACAAACAAGATAACACTGTCAAAGAGAAGACGTTAGGTACAAACCTTTGATAAATTATTATTGGTGTATATGTCTGACCCATTTGTGCATTTAGAAACAGATGTAGTAACATTATATCTAGACCACACACAGCATCTTGCTCTAAAAGATTGAGATCAGTTATTATTTTTGAATGAGGTCTTTCATCTGGCATTAGAATAGAATTTATTATCTTTGAGAAATTATTTATATAATAGAACTATATTTATCTGCTACTGGTATAATAGTTATTTCATTTTGTGTTAGCTTAGCAGGGTCGCGTCTCATAACAGCAAAATATCGTTAGACATCTTTTGGTTCTGGCAATTAACGCGGCCATTTTGAGAACACAATATTCAGGACAAAATGGAAACAAAAGGCATATTAAAACACCTTGACATTAAACCCTATTATACTCTTTCCTCATTTACGGAATATTCAGATGAAAATACCACAAAATAGATAGAACACAGAAGACAATCTACATACAAAGCGCGCTCGAACAACGCACACATAGACACCGCTCACGGACACGATATCTCGGCTCAATTCAGCTCATTGCCAGCGCTTATGCATCTGCTTGAGACACGCGTCTATGATTTTTTTTTGTCAAATAATGGAGCAGAAAAAAGTTTATAACTGTTTTGTGGATGTTTTTTTTAATTCAACATTAATTAAAGCTACTGTGAACGAAAAAAACTGTGCACAAAAAATTTTAATCAGAATCCAGTTCTTCAATTTTACTCATCTCTGTATGTTAAAGTTCTTCAATTTTGCCAAAATTTCTTCGATTTGACGTGACGTCACAATATGAAAATCGATCATATTCCCATTTGGAACGCATTATACATAGAGATTGACTTCTGTACCTGTCTATTTTATGAAAATACTGTCTGACATTCACGCAACGCATATTTCGTGATTATGCAAAGCAGTCTTAATTGCGTTTAGAGACGCCAGCGCGGCCATTACTGACTCAAAATGTGTTTGACGAGTAATTAAATTATTTTATTGCGCTACAATTCAATTAGTTTATGGCGCACGACATGCTAAATTCGGTTATGTTCAAAAGTCACGTTAGGAGGGTAGTTTATGGTTTTATAAACTTGGCTTGCTGATTGATTTGCTTCGTGTTTAGAAGTCTAATTCAAGTTTATGGTTTCAAGAAGGCTATTCGCGGAGATGATGCGGTAATACAGGTGAAGATAATAAAAGCGTGTTAAAAATAGCGTCCTTCAGCACTTTTTAGACACACATTGTTAGTTGTCTCTTTCTTTTTATATAATTAGTGGCTTCATGTTGTTACCACAGTGTGTGTATCTTCGTGTGTATGCTAAATTAAATAGTTTACTTTCTTCTTTCTTTCTTTCTATAGAAGTCCATAGCACTTTCTGTCACAGTCTGATATTGTTAAAAACACTTTGTACATATATATTAGACACTACCCTAACTCAGGGTTTAGATCTTGTCTTTAGTCTACTAGCACTAGGTCAGTGTTGTCTAACAGCTAGATTACCTCACATGTTGGTGAAGCAAAATATTTTCTTGAAACAACAGGAGTATAATATATTATTTCACTATAGCGTCATTGGGTAAAGCTACCGGATTATCGGGGCCATTTTTCCGAATATAATGTTTTCCTTCCTCATTCTACGGAGAGATTTGACCTCAATTTGTCTCCTAAAGAGATAAAAAGGATTGAAATTATGTAAGTGGTTTATATAGAATCTATACTTAATATCTTAATCTGTAGATTGTGCTTGCGATTTTGTTTGAATGCAATAATATTTAGAACATCATCATATTCCTGACCTTGTTCTGTAGTCTGAATTTGTGAAACTAACAGGTATTAAAAACGGCAAAACCTTTTAGAATTTGATAGCTCGGTTAATGAGGTACCTATCTCATAAGCATCTTACGGTGCTACAACTGTTAAGAAACTTTTAGAAGCAGGAGAAAAAGTCAGATATACGCAAAAACTAACCTAATCTTGGACCTGGAGTTGGTAAGCAAAATATAGCTAGAACTACATTAGACAGACCCACACGTGTAACAAGCCTGATTTGGCGTGGATCAAGTGTAGCTCTACAAGTCTAGTTTTCATATAAAACGTATGGAGACCGACGCGCGCAGATCGGCGTGTGTGTCACACGTGTGCGCTGTTTAGTGCTACCCAAAAACCTATGAAGTGAAAAGACAAAGATAATTTTTATCCAGAAGCAAGAAAGTCATATAGATGTAGGTAAAGACACATATTAATGCGAAAGAGCCACTCTCCAACGAGATGTAGGGCAGGAAACATTAGCATAATGTCGTCGAAAAAGTAGCTTCAGCAAAATCATATTTCCCCGATGTCGCTGAAAGTCGGCTTTTATCGGATCTTCGTGCTAATAGTTTTCGTGCTGATGTATGCGAGAAAAGTGTATTAACACGGTTTATCTTTCCGGAAGTTTACTTCTTTAATCAATCAGTAGTACTTGATCACCATAATGTTAGTACGATATTTCAGGACCTACTTCGGGCACAGATAATTTAAGTCTTTTCAAAGCTTAAGTAAATATGGTCTTTAATAAACTAGAGCGATTCATCATCATGGGTGGGATCGCGGTCAAGAACTACTTTATATCTTTTAAGAAAAGACGACCTCGCATATACGAGTAGGTACGTACATTAGGTACTTACCTACCTTTTTATATAGATACATATGCAATGGACAGTACATATTTTTTCAATAAGTACCTTTTCCCGTAAGTAACCCGAAGATGGGTTGCGAGACAGGCCGAAAGAGCTACCGCGACCCTGGAACGCAAAAGGGCAACTGAAGGATCGCATATACCTACCCGCGTTAAATAGTTGCACTTTTATCGACTAAAACCTTAGTCAGAAAATTACCTTAAAATCAAATACTAAACAATCGCATTTACGAGTATTTTCTCATCTTGTAGGGTATTTAGAGAAAACTTTCATGCGATGGTAATACAGATGTTCTGAAACTCACGTAGGTACGAGTATTTCTGTAGGAGTTTCTGCGTAGGCTCCATTATTAGCCCGCGCTCACATCGTAAATAAACTTAATTAATCAAGTTCCAAAAATATCTGAGACCGCAGCTTAGGTGGAATATTATTTCTCGTCATAACAACATCTGTCGAAAAGAAATAGCCTAATACGTAATATTGAAGCAACTGTTTCTGGCAACTTATGATATGAAAAACAAAAATTTATTTATCTTAGAGATACAGTAGTAAGTACCGAAAACGATCAAACAAAGACGAAAACAACGCCTTGCTCTTTAATTATCTTTTCAGATTACCCTCATATAGCTCAAAAAATATTTAAAATCTTATGCGGTAGAAACTGTATTTCGTAGGCGCAGAAAACCACAAAAATATTATTTTACCAATGAGACGACGAACAAAAACACTTATTACGTGAAGGTAAGTAGTACTTACTGAATGGAAGTCTCCGGTTTTTTGTTGGAACGACTTTAAGAGCCATTATGAGTACCGTTAACGGTCCAATTTTGCCACGTCAGCAACGGAATTGTCAATATTTCGAGTGTTGGTGGGTGGAATCCTCTTAAAAGCCTGTTGATGTCTTTTTTAACTTAAGGTGGTTATTTTGAAATTGTAACAATGCGGAATAAATGGTGTTTCTTTTCGAGGTGCCGGGGTAGAAGGGTAACCAACGGAACCCTATAATATACCAAGGGTCCGCTGTCCATCAATCTGGCCATTAACGGGCTGAACATAAAGAGTAATAAGAAAATGGTTCAAATGTTTTAGTCTGTGAAAATTAAATTTATGAATCATATAAAAAGGCATATACCACAAGATACAAATCTTCTAGTTCCCCTTCTCAGGTTAGGTTATATATTTTTTGCATTAAAATTAGCTTGTGTGAACGCCACAGGACGAGGAGATGAGTAGAATTTCTGTATGAGTTATGATAGTTACGACTGTACAGCGCAGTTTGACGTATGTTTAAACTAGCCTAACTAAACAGTTAGAAGTAAGTAGTAAATGAGACGTCTCACTGAATATGCAGGGGACTTACTTTTTTTTGTAGGAGGTAACCTCAGAAAGTACTGGTCCGATTGCATTTTTTTTTCTCTGATAGAAAGGTTTTATTTCTGAGTGACATCAGGTTATACATTTTATTTATGCGGGCGAAGCCACGGGCAAAAGCTAGTCTACAATATTATTGAAAAGAGGCAGTTTGTTTATTTTTGTTTGTAATAGATAATCTCTGAAAATACTGGTCCGACTGCGAAATTTTCTTCACCGTTAATAAGCTGCTTTATTCCTGAGTGACCTAAGCTATATTTTATGTATGAGGGCGAAGCCGCGGGCAGAAGCTAGTTAGTGATATAAGTACATATCTATCTAAAATCTATGCGTTGCTAACAGAAACTTGCGAAGCGGTACGTCATTAGATAAGTTCAAAAAGTTTCTGGAGATGTGTCGGCTAAGTCACAAAATAGACAGAGTACAGAAGTCAATCTACATATTCATACAAAACGCGGTCGAGCAACGCACACATAGACACCGCTCACGGACACGACATCTCGGCGCAATTCAGCTTATTATTAGCGTAATTCCCGCTTGAGACACCCGTCTGTGAGATTTTTTGGGAAATAATGGAGAGAAAAGAAGTTTAGTGGACAGTTTTATAAATTCACTTTGGTAGTTTGTTTTTACGCAACGCAGAATAGTTAGGTAGATAGATAAATACATGACTTTATGGCCATGTAATATTTTTACGATTTATATTAGGTACCAGCTTTTGCTCGCGGCTTCGCCTGCGTTCAAAAAATATAGCCTATGTCACTCAGGAATAAAGCAGCTTTCTATCGGTGGAAAAATTTTAGCAATCGGACCAGTACTTCCAGATGTAATATCCCCTACAAACAAACTTTACCTCTTTATGATATAAGTGTAGATGTAGATTTATCGCCGCGCCGTCCCTAGCGCGATTGCTGAGCGTAGAGGTATGAAAAGTGAAGTACATACATGGATTGACTTCTGTACCTATCTATTTTGTGGCTAAGCTGATATGAAGGACTGTCTCAAGGTTCTTGCTCTCATTAAAATATTAAGAACTTTTGTCTGTGAAGGTATCAGACTCTCATAAAAGAGCAATTAAATGAATTGTGTCGCAATGTCTACGTTGAACTTGGTAATTTTTCTGACTTTCAAACGCCATATCATCAGTCTTAGTAAGTACTTTCGGGAGTAATTGTTAAAGTTACTTTAGTACTTAAGATTTAATTAGGTTTTGATCTAACTATAACTCAGCGAGGTGCAAAACGGTACCTTTTGAAACAAGCGGAGAAAATATGTCATTGCAGCCGAGGAGGAATTCGCCCGAGCCATAGGCGAGGATATTATGGACCCGAGCTGCAGTGACAAATTTGCACGTGTATCAAACGACGTTTTTCAATATACTAACGAAGATATTGCTTATGATGTGGACTGACCAGAATAAAGCGGCAGTAAATGGCTTATCATCAATGCACAAATGCTCTAGGATGGTGGCCATCAGAGAGGTGTGGTGGCGTGTTGTGAAGCTTGCCACCGGCACCTGAAGTGATGACCACAACCACTCTGTCAAGAGTGATACCGACAAGGAAGAAGAACGAAAATATTTAAATTAAACAGGGGGTGACGTGCGAATCATGGGGGACGCTTAGCGCCCACCCTGATATTATAAACATAATCATCTGTGGCGGGAGCGCGGTTAGCACTTTTCCACACTAGTGCAAAAAACAGTAAATTGCGTGCATAAAAGCGGTAAAGATAAGAGCAAGTTTTCGAGTAAGCGTGTTGAAAAAACTATTAAGGCACGTCAAAATATAAAATAAGTCTAAATCCCCGACGTTTGGCCATGGTTGAGTTATTTAGAAGCTTTTATTTAGTTTCACCTCGTATGATTCTCGAATGTGCCTTGACGAGTATTAAGTATATAAGTATACACAGCTATAAAAGCTCACTATAAAAAAATTCATTAAAAGCTTGTATTGACGGTAAATAAAAACCTACCCTTCGAAACTCTTTTAACCCTAAAACACGGTGGTCTAAACAAATGTTCAGTACAAAGTAAAAATAGTTTTATTTTTTATCTACCAGATAACCGTTCGGTTAAGGAAGTGTGGTGAGCTTTTATTGAGCAGTTAAACTAAGTTGCTGACGATAAAACTGCGGGTACTTTGTAGTTTGAATTCAGTTAATGTATTGTCAATCGATCGTTTTCCAAGAAAATGTAGTTAAATTGTGAAAGTGCTTACTGAAAATTGTACGTCATTTCAGAGAGTTAATGGGTGTCACTCACAAAGTGTAGGAATTGATTTTCCCAAAGCAGAATATAATAATCAACAGGGTTATTTGTAAAACACTAGCAACCTCTCAGGACTATGTTGAGAACATCATAAACAACAAATTTTGTACTATGAATTTTAAAAATTCATCATATTTTAGTTCATCAGATTTTCATACAAAAACAAAAATATTTAGAATGAACGTTCTTAATATTACAAAGTCTATGCGAAGCAAGCGATAGCACAATAGCGTAGGGGAGCGGGGATCGTACGCGGGATGCGGAGGTGGATACAGCAAAATACAGAGTTGTTTGTTAGATAGAACGATGAAATCTTGAAGGTTTGTTTTTGGTAAATGAATTATGTTTTGTAGAAAGTCATAGAACAAAAGTTGTTGTTTATGATGTTAGTAATACAGTCCTGCAAGGTTGTTAGTGTTTTACAAATAACCCAGTATACAGGGTTTGAAAGGTAAAAAAAAAAAACATACCATAACATAGCCGAACGTGATACCTCTTCCTTTTTGGAAAGTCGGTAAAAAAGAACCTACGCGCGTGAGTGCGTAAATAAACCCGCACGATGATGCAGATCTGCACTCCCGCAAGTACGCGCGTAGGTGCGTTGACACGCAATATGGCGTGACGCGTGGCAGTGTGATAATCGCCTTATCGTTACAAGCAATTTTTTACAGAAATCTTTGAATGGATTTGTTTTGAGTGAATATTTAGGAAATAAAGTAAAAACTAATAAGTTACTTTCTGAAAAACTGCTGCTGTATTTTTTAAGCTGTCTGTTGAATTGCAGTTAATCTGTCAAATACTTGAGCAAATCTTAAGCGTTTTTGCTACATTATCCACAGTCGTGACTTCTGAAATTATAAAAATGTAGCTTCCTCATTTTAAGAGGTCACGTACAGGGAAAACCAGTTGGTTCCTTCATCAGATTAGTGCGTAACTTGTCAGCATTGCTTAACTTTAAGACAGTTATTCTCGGTAATACCGTTGGTATATTGTTGTAGAACAGGGATGGCAAACCTTTATTGGAGGATTTGTCACTAAAAACAAGAAAAAAAAAGTGTGGTCACGATCACGACGTTCCACCGATGAATTTTCATTTCGTTACTTAGTGTAAAAAAAAGCTTTATTGTATTAATTTATTATTTATTTAAACTTCATGTACAGTAGTGGTACATAGGCGGACTTAATGCAACAAGGCATTCTCTACCAGTCAACCTTTGGGTTAAAAAAAGACAACACTGTGGTAGGTTTGCACAATAAACGAATAACAGATACTACAAACGGAAAAATATAAAATAAGTTATTTATAATAATAAAATACATAAATACGCTATATTAATAAACTAATAAATACTATGAAAATTATCAAATCATTACGATAACTCAATAATAACAATTCTGACGAAGACCGAACTAAAGTTGAGAAGACTTTAAATAGTAGTTCCGAATTTTACGTTTGAAGGATAATTTACTTTCAGATTTTTTGATGTCAAGGGGAAGCACATTCCAGAGTTTTATGGTGGAATTAATTCTTAGGGTGTTTTTAATATCATGGGGATTTGTACTTTTACGTTGCATGAAGTTATATAATACACACAAAGGACATTTGCGGGGATTACGCATGCAGAGCAAATCTGCATGCGTGATGAAATCCGCACGATATTAAAAAAACTCTCTTAATTTACAACCCGAAAGTAAACAGTATTTAAAGTTTGATTAAATAAATAAGAATAGGGTGATAACTGAGTGATTTACAAATTACCTAGATGTTAAACATTTTATACTGGCGGGCTCGAATTATTTTATCGCGTGCTACTACTATTTGGTACACGTGCCATAGGTTCACCATCTCTGATTTAGAAGAGTACCTACCTACCTGATAGGGATCAACGAGAAGCATAAAAATCTACATTACGATCCAAATGGCACAGCAAGGTGTGCCGACATTGTTAACAAGCACTTACAGACGATAATAATATGAAATAGGAAGTGGATAAAGCAAAAATAGTGAGTACCTACTTAAAGCTTTTTTTTTTGGGTTAAAATCGTAACAATATTTTATAAATAATAACGATAATCATCCAAATGTCATCTACCGCCCTTGGGCGGAGCCGGAGATAGTGTCAGACTCTTACTTACTAAGAAACCCACCCCGTGCCTTCTTGCCTTTCGTACCAGGAACGAGCTTCCCTTTCAGATAATCCTGGCCCCAGTAGGCTTCGATCCGGCTGGGTCCCTGCTGTTGCAGACCACTCCTTGAGGCGCGCGGGAACAGTGCGCGCCGTCGACGACTTGGGCTCGGTCCGGAGAGTTACCGGACGGTCGGATAGCGAGCTACCCATGGCTCGCCGTCCGTGAGCCCGCATCTACGGTGGCCGGATTGCAGTCAGGCACCAGTTGATATCAATTTAAAAAAAAAATATTAGGATAGAGGGGATCGTAGCATTCTATTTCTGTGAAATAGGTTTTTAGTAATGCACTACGAAATGTATGAAAATTTGGAGGGTAGGCGGAACAAGATGTAAAGTCCCTCCGTTGAAAAAAGGAGAATCCTCCGACCAGACGAGAGTGGTGCCTGGTCTGGACAACTGCCCGATACTCGATTTCAGACTGTTGAGAACTCTCATATCCCGATGCAGGATGGAAAACAAACTAATATGTATTTGTGAAACAAACAAAGCTTTAATAACACTGTTCGGTCGTCTCCAGCCTATTAAAATACAGATTTTACGTTTATTTTCAAGTCAAGATCACAGAACAAAAAAATAAACTTTCCAAGAAGAATTCATAAGGTTATTCTAAATATTTTGTTTTCGCCTTTTTTCTTCTTGACTTACCGAAATCCACGAACTTTGGAAAATAATACGCTCAAATATAAACGGTAAAAGGATCTGTCTGTGCATTAAATGTATAGTTATCTAGGGATCGCTTTTTCTATGGAGGTAGTCAGAATCCTCACCACAAAATAGATAGGTACAAAAGTCAATCTCATATATGTACTTCACTTTTTATACCTACGCTCGGTTTACGCACACTAATGAGCGGTAGAGCCCGAACTGTTCGACAAGCGGGCCGAGGCTCTCCGAGATATCGGGGTCCGTGAGCGGTGTCTATGTGTTGAGTTGAGTTGCTCGAGCGCACTATGTATGTAGATTGTCTTCTGTACCTATCTATTTTGTGGCCTCACGGTGCGAAAGGGCCTGATAAAACTTTATTGCAACGGTACTAAAGGCGCATCTAAATACACTTTTTTTACGGTGGACATTATGAAGCTGACTCAAAGTCAAGACGGTTGCTTTGGGATTTTGAAGACTAGCATCACCTTTAATTTTTAATTCACATCACCGTAATCGACAAACTAGAGATGTGGTGCTGAAGGAGAATGCTCGGAGTATCATGGACAGAATTCCGTACCAACGAGTCTATACTTCGAGAACTCGGCATCAATCAGCGTTTTTCATTTTTATCTTTGGTACAGTCTCGTATTCTCACCTTTTTTGGAGAGGGGAAGTGGCTAATGAGCGTGGTCCAGGGAAAGGTTGAGGGTACCAGGCGATTTTCCTCGTGGTCACTTTATGGTGGACTGACCAAACAAAAGCGGCAGTAAATGGCTCATCATCACTGTACACGAGGAAGGCGGCCAGCAGAGAGGAGTGGCGGCGTGTTGTGAATCTTGCTTCCAACTCCACCTCCATTTATTTGTATGTTAGATTCAATTAGGGCATCCATTCCGGAATTCCGGAATTTCGCAACTCCGGAATTCCGGATAGTTTTTCCGATATTTCAACTCCGGAATTGGGCTCAATTTATCGTATTTCGATATTCATATTTTCAATTTAAAAAAGTAACAATAATCTCGCAAATTTCGTCGCTTTTTGGTTTTATAAAAGTTTCATCATCTGCTTGTCTAAAGAAGTCGTTAGAATTTTGCAGATAGTGAAAAACACCGGCAAGTAGTAGTCGCCTTTGCTTGATACGATTTCTCAAGTTTGTAGTCAGCCTAGCACAGTCTAACGACTTCTTTAGACAAGCAGATGATGAAACTTTTATAAAACCAAAAAGCGACGAAATTTGCGAGATTATTGTTACTCTGCTACGCAAGCTTTATTACAAGCCCTACACTACAACTTTTTTTTTTTTTTTTTAATTGATATAAACTAGAGCTTGACTGCGATCCCACCTGATGGTAAGCAGTGATGCAATCGTTGATGGTGAGGCGCTCTAGTTTATTAAGAGCCTATTCACTCTTGCCTTGAAGACACCTAAATTATAATCGGACGGGAAGACCGTAGCCGGCAAACTGTTCCAGTCCCTCGATGTACGTGGTATAAACGACGATGCGAAACGTTTGGTCCGGACCGTAGAGGTCTCAACAACATAAGGGTGGATACTCGCCGTTCGTCGGCTTGTCCGATTGTAGAAGTGAGAAGGTGGAATCAAGTCATGTAATTCCTGCGCACACTCTCCAAAATGCATCCTGTAAAACACGGAAAGGCTGGCTACCCTTCGCCTGTGCTCAAGACTTTGTAGATTGGACTCAACCAGATCTGGATCACCAATTAGTCTTTTCGCACGCCTTTCCACCGAGTCCAAAGTAGCTAGGTGGCATTTTGCAGCACCAGCCCATATGTGGCTGCAGTACTCCACACACGAACGAACCTGTGCTTTATATAGCGTTAAAAGCTGTCCCGGTGTGAAGTACCGCCGGACCTTTGCAAGGACGCCTAGTTTCCTAGCAGCTATCTTGGCTTTGGACTCAATGAACCGCCTAAAGTTAAGGTCTGAAGATATTTCAATCCCCAAGAGCTGAAGGCGGTCGGTGTACTCCACGGATACATTCTGAAAAGTAGGAGCCAAGGTGAACGGGATCCGTTTGGCGGTGAACAGACACGCTTGTGTTTTGGAAGCGTTGAATCCCACCAGATTGGCTTCACCCCACCTGGAGACTGCCTGAAGTGAGATATTTGCACGCTCTACCATAGCCTCTCTTTCGGTCCGGATTAGCTCCTTACTAGCCCGAGCACTAGGCAAGTATCTCTCTACAACTGTGCTATCATCTGCATACCCATAGATACCGGGCAGCAGCAGATCGTTGATATGCAGTAGGAATAGGGTTGCAGAGAGAACAGACCCCTGAGGAACTCCGGCATTAGTCGTCATGGGTTCTGATGAGCATCCATCAACAACAACTCGGAGAGACCGCTCGCTCAGGAAGTCTTTTACCCAGTTAATCAGACCGGGGGAAATGCCGTACGCTGGAAGCTTACTCAAAAGACTAGCGTGCCAAACCCTGTCGAAGGCCTTTGAGACGTCTAAGGAAACGGCAATCGCCTCCCCATTCCTCTCGAGGGTCTCGCCCCATAAGTGGGTGGCACACACCAGTAGGTCCCCAGTAGACCGATTGCGGCGAAACCCGTACTGTCGGTCACTAAGGAGATCGTTACCTTCCAGGTATGCCATGAGGCGCGAGTTCAATACACGCTCCATAATCTTGCATAGTATGGAGGTTATTGAAATCGGCCGATAGTTGGCAGGATCGGCACGACTGCCCTTCTTGGGTACGGAAAACAACTACCACTGAGCATGCAGAAAATCAAGATGACTCTTCGTCTTCTGCTTCTGATGTTGACGTTGCAGTTGATGATTTAACACTACAAGAACAGCTTGATAAAGAGCTACATAAATGCCAGACAAAGCCCCGTAAATATACAACTAAACATTTTGACCTTTCTGGATTTGTCAAATTTGAAAAAGCAATGTATGATAATGGTGGAGAGCGAGGTGTATATCTGACACAAGCTTATAATTATTTAAATATCATACTTCCCACGAGTGTGGAGAGTGAATGGGTATTTTCAAGCGCTGGTTACTTTTGTAACCGAATACGAAGCTCTCTCTCTGACAAAATGTTAGATTCGTTAATTCTCTTGAGAACTCATTATCAAGAACAGTGTAGCATATAGAGTAGACCGCTTTTCTTGATAGTGAGTTCTCATATATTTAAGTGTTTCTTGTGATAATTATAATTATAATATTTGCTGTTGAGCCTAGTGATGGGGAAAAAGAACATTCTCCAAACGAGAATATTCTCGGAACGAGAATGTTCTAGAATGTTCTCGTAAGTGGAGAACTTACGAGAACTTACGAGAACTTAAAATTTGTATGTGCTCCTTCCAATTTTAACATGAAACAGATAATTATGATGATTTTAATTATTATTTTAAATATTATTATAATCGTTTTGAGTGTTTAGGAAGCTCCACGGACAAATACAACGATGGGTTCGTGGAAACTGTCCATTTGGTCGGTTCTAAATTCTTTAAAACTCGAACAAATGAGAGGAAGAGGCTCACGGATCGAACCCTTCAGCTTATGAAAGAGTGGCGTGAGATGATTCTACAGTCTTCAGACGATGCGTGCACATATCGGCAGAGTCCTTGAAACGCGATCTCCGTCACTTTAGCAACGAAAATTTAAAGACACGATTGAGCCAAATAAGGGCTCCAAAGTGTTTGCAAGAGATCTGTCTATTGGGCAGAGCTAACTCACGAAACTGAAGACCGACAAGGGCAGAGTCATATCCTCCAAATTGGAGCTTCTAGGAGAGATCAAGGCATTTTATAGACTGTTATACTCGACACTATACCGAAGATATCCCGGCCGTCAGCCTGTACGACATTAAAAGATGGCTCTGAAACAGTTGGCGTCAGGTGAAGACAGCAGGGCTAATGATGGCTGGTGGAAAACCGGTCCTAAACGCCTTTCAGTAGTTGTTTGATTCCGTCTCGAGGAAAAAACGCCACAGGTATGGAGCAGAGGTATGGTGGTAGTCTTCTTTTAGAAGGGTGACATACCCTGCTTAAGAATTACAGGCCCATCTCACTTCTGAGCCATGTCTACGAGCTGCTTTCCAGGGTTATCACGACTGTCTCGCGGCCAATTTCGACGACTTCCAGGCTCCCGAACAAGCCGGAAGCCAAAAAAGCTTCAGCGCCGTGGACGGAAGACTTAGGAGTATAATCAGCCTACAAAAACGCTTTGATACGATCGAGACTTGGGCTGTACTGCAGTCTCTCCAACAGTGCCAGATTGACTATGGGTACATTGAAATGCTGAAGTGTTTATTCCAGTTTATTCAAAAACGTCACCATGTCAGTCCGACTTCAGGAACAGCCATCGAAACAAAAAAGCCAAAAAGGCAAGGAAACGCCATTTCTCCGAAACTATTCACGGCCACAATAGAGGATGTCGTCAAGGTTCTGGAATGGGCTAGGCATTAATGTCAATGGCGAGTACATCACTCATCTTCGATATCCCGACGACATAGTAGAAATGGCTGAGACTACGGAGGAGCTCAGTACAATGCTAGGTGACCTCAGAAGAGCTTCTGAAAGAGTGAGACTTAAAATGAACATAGAAAACCCAAAGTCATGGTAAAAATCCACGTAGCACTCACTCCTATCAAGATCGGAGACTCTACACTCGAATTTATGGACGACTACGTTTATCTAGGGCAGACAGTGCAGTTGGGTAGGTCTAATTTTGAGAAAGAGGTCTATCGTCGAATCCGACTCGGCTAGGCAGCGTTCAGGGAGCTGCGCGGTGTGTTTTCGTCCAATATATCACAGTGTCTCAAGACGAAAGTCTATGAGCAGTTCGTGTTGCCAGTGATGATATATGGCTCCGAAACGTGGTCGCTTACAACGGGCCTCCTCAGAAGGTTTAAAGTCACTCAAAGGGCAATGGAAATGGCTAATGCTTGGAGTTTCCTTGCGTGATCACATCGAAAATGAAGACACCCGTAGCAGAACCAAGGTTACAGACATAGCCCAAAGAATCGCTAAACTTAAGTGAAGACGCAGCGTTGGAAGGCCTCCCCTAAGGTGGACCGATGACCTGGTGAGGGTCGCGGAAAACCGCGGAGGCCTATGTCCAATAGTGGACGCCTATCGGCTGAAATGACGCTGATGAAGAAAATTAATATCCATATTTATTACAACAGTCTATTATAAAATAATAATCAGAAAATACATAGCATGCGCACGCGGTTACTGCTCCACCCAGCCCGCTACCCGCCCTGTTGCACTTCGCTGTGGTTACTACTGAATGAGCGGTCGAAGTGCATTCATAAAATATCACCCATTTCATTTATCATTCAAATTTTAAAAAGTGATCAAATTAAGTTTAGGTTTTGTTACTCAGTTTTTAAGTTCTCGTAAATTCTCGGCTCGGAGAACATTCTCGAGAACATTTCCGCAAAGTTCTCGCTAGGAGAATGTTCTCGGGAATTTCCCATCGCTAGTTGAGCCCTTAATTTGTTGATTTGTTTTAAAAAGTTTAATTAGACTTGTTTAATTTTATTGATTGTGATGTGAATTGTGAACTGATTATGTTGTCATGTCAAGATTGTTGTTAAACATGATAAATCTGAGGAGAGACTTAAATGCTCATTTTAATATTTTGATTTTAACTACCTAGTAATGTCCAAACTACTCTAAAGCGTGATATTTCTTGTGTTAATTTAATTATGTTATTTTTCACTAATATTTTAAGGCTCTCAAATTGTTAATTTTTAAGTTTTTTAAAAGTTTAGACTTTCCTAATTTTAATAATATTGTTAACTGGCTTACTAAAAGTTAACTGGCAATGTCGTATCAAGACTGAGTTAAAGACTAATGTTAAAAATGATTAAAAGTTACTCAAGGTATTTTTGTTTTTTTTTTTTTAATTAATTCGGATCCAGTTCCGGAATTCCGGAATTCCGGAGTTGAGAGCCCAATATCGTAAATTAACTCCGGAATTGAAAACCTTCCGATACTGGATGCCCTAGATTCAATAGAGTACCGGACAACAAATCTTTCTAAAGTTTCATCAATTTAAAGATCTTCAGCTACGTTCAATTCTGATTATGCACGAATATGGCAATATGAACAAGTTAGGAAAGGAACCTTTAGAGTAATAGTTGACCAATTCATCGCTCAGAAGCACCATAGAGAAACTGATACTGTTGACCTCTTACCCTCTACTCTTTATGGTAAGCAATTATTTTTTCCACAACTTTCACACGACGCCATTTAGTCCCAAACTAAGGAGATATTGTGCTATGAGTATCTTAATAGATGAAAACTGATAAATAAACATTATATTTCTAAATATATATACTACATCTATGTTTTATATATAAATTACACCCAGACACTGAACATGTTTATCAGTTGTCTAGTACCCATAACACAAGCTTGGGACTAGACGGCGTTGTGTGATAGGTGTGGAAAAAATAATTGCTTGCGTGCTCATCACACAAACATAACATACAACAGGCTGGGAATCAAACCCACAACCTCCGGCAAATCAGTCAGGGCCACTAACCGCTAAGATCAACAAGCCAGTCAAATATTAAATCGAACTTAACTTACCTCTTTCCAATTATTTAATTTACCTTCTATTCCGAGTGAAAAAACACCTAAGTCGCGTGATAGAATCATCAAAGTAGATATTTATAATGTATTCTATAATTCACGTAAATAATTACGAATATTAATGAGCGTGGAATGTCAAACACGTCATTAATTACTGCCTAACTAAGGCTGTAATTACATTATCAAGTCAACGAAATGAGCGTTCGATGACTTAAAAGGAACGAAATAGTACTGGCGTTGAATTAATTTGAAGTCTGTATTTGAATTTAGTAAATTAAGTCGTGTCTAGTAATTTGAGGGTCTGTTGTTGATCTTTACGTTTTAGGTCTTTGGAAAAAGGAACTGGTGTTACGAGATTAAAGATCTAAATTGACATTATAAAGAGAATTATTATAAAGAGGTAAAATAGTTTCTTGTAAAAATCTCCACAAGTACTGGAGCCTTACCATGACGTGAGAGAGGAATGAAGCTATGTATACACCCTATATAGCTCTCTCTTTAACAGTTCAGTATAGGTCGTCAAATGGATCGCGTTCAAAGCTCGTGGTAGAGCCTCTAATCTGATTCCGATATATTTTTGTCACTGAGTTGATTTCACCTAGACTTTTTATACCGGAAAATGCACAGTCCCTGCACCCATAGCTCTTAGAAGTTCAGCCGAAGGAAAATCTAGTTTTGAAATATTCGGTCTATAGTTACGTTCCACCAATTAAACTTCCACCCATGAGAACATTGAAATCTTGGGAGTGAGAATTTTACCTACAATTCCTTCAAAAATCTATAAATCTGTCTCTCAAACAAAGAAACTATCAGAACAAATTCGCAAATTCTACTCGAAAACGCGACTACCCACAACCACGCGAACCAGTAAAAATATTCATATCAAAAAGCTTTGACATGCAAATTTACTTGAAACATTAAAAATACATCATATTATCGTCGGTTTGTTCCCAACGTTATTTTTCTATGGGAAAACACACGTGTAGGAAAATCCTTATCCCCGTATACATTTTTAAGTAGGTAATGAATACGTTATTGAGTAATTATAGGGTTTTAACGTTTAAAGACCGTTTTATTGTCAGGTATGAAGCGGTGTCGAGTGTACAGGACCTGCACTCAATACGGTGTGAAATAATTTATACCTTTCTTTGGAGTGGGTATTTTGGTACTCGTACATAGGGGTATTTTGGTACTCGTACATATATATCAATCAAAATTGTTTAAAACTTCAATGGTTTTAACAACATGTAAGAAAATGCCCTTAAAACTGAAATAAAACTTTTCTTTCTTTCTTCTTTCTTTCTAAATCTACAATCTCTAATAGTAACGAGGCTTAGATAATTGATTTATCACATTTCCGATTTGAGTATGAACTAAAACTATAAAAGCTACTTTTTTTGTATCTACCCTCCAACCTTTCACCGCAGTCTCTTGGCGCCCAACATCCCACATCGGTCAACAAAAAAAAAAAAAAAAAGTTCCAACATTCTCGCTAGCCATTCTTCAAAAACGATCGATAAGCGATTCAGCGTGTATAAAAAAGGAGCACCTTATACCTTGCGAGAACCCTCACCTTTCCGCCTCCCTGTTATTAGGAAACATGTGTTCTCCAAGCCTTGTAATTTTCTGCCCGATACTCTTCATTATTCGCTTCATTTTACGCCTTTGTGGGGGCACGTATTGATACCAGTTTTGAGACATTTGTGGTAAGATTTTTATGTTCCCACAGTGAGAGAATTTTTTGATTAAGTGTTCGTAACGTGGATCGTTGAAAGTTTTACGTCATGTTGTTTTCAAAAAATATTTAGTAGGAATAATTTTCTTTTTCAATGACAATTGATTCGTCAATAAAATTTCATCTAGCCAAATTAAAAAAAAGAGACGCAAAATTTAAAATGATGCCATTCCAGAGGAAGCAATTTTTTTGAACTTGACACGACTTTATGAAAATAAGCGGGTACTTTGAGAGCATTGAATTATAAAAAAGAATTTTTTGTATATCAATGTTTGAGAGCAATAATTCTGTGTGACTTATACAAAGGGCGGTTGCCGCCTTACGAATAGTGAAGAAACTGTTGACTGAACTGTTTAGGTAAGCGATGTCCTAAATTCTTCGCCATATATACATAATCTTCGCAGGACTTGGTGTCCGATGTTAAAATACCTGGTTTTGTAAAGATTTTATGTATTTTTGAGACAAAGCGGGTTTTTATTTTTCTACTTTAAAATCTTGAACGCTACCTTTTCCATGAATGCAAATTGAAGACCCAATTCACAACTTGTCTCCGAACATCTTCATGATAGAGCACTTTTCTTTATTAGAAATAATGTGAATGAACGAGAGCTTTTTCTGTTATCATGTCATTGACATATCTATGGCACCACGTAATAAATCAAGAATGTCCATTAAAAAAGTTTACGCCTCGCCACCAAATTGAATGCTACTGCCACACGCAACGAGAATACCGCGGTTCCGTTGTTTTGGTACTTAATCACGAACTGTGATGGCCTACTGGTAATGGCCTCGACTTACGAGCGCTGGTTCAATCCCAGCCAGACGCATGACTTTTTGTATTCATTTCATCACCATTGCTCTCAATACAGTGAAGGAAAACACTGTCAGGAAACCGCCATGTCCTATAATAAAACATTTGAAGACATGTGACATCCATCAACCCGCACTAGGCCTGCGTGATTATATTACGATCCATTCTCTCTCCTAGGGCGGAAGCCTAAATCCCAGCAGTAGGAACATTACCTTACAATGTTCCTACTGCTGGGATTTACTGATTATGCTTTAAATTCTGCTCGAGCCATAGCATCCACTGCCTCCAAGTTTCGAAAACAGGGTTCATTATTTTTATTGTATGCAAGACTTTCTTGAAGACCTAATCTTCTTTTCACAAACTACGTCAATATGCTTCTTGTATTATTGCTACCTTCTTTTGAACGGTGTCTGTGTGTAATGCTTGAATAAATAAACTATGATTTGTTATTATTTTTATAAAGGACCCTGAGGACCTGGACCTTTGGAAGACGTACGAGGGCCCACGTACGTACGTGAAATTTAGCTTCACTTTTCTTGGACTGACCGACATTTGACTATTCAAAAGTGCCTACATTTGGTCTATTTGAAATAAATGATTTTGAATTGAATTTTGAATTTGAATTGAATTGAATTTGGCCTGAAACCAACTCGCAGAGGCCGTTTTAGACGCTTTTAATGGAACTTGATACCAATCGGTGATTATCTCTGTACGCGCTATGCTAGTGCATCCCAGGACAACCTCCGTTTGTGGGAAACTATTGCGACATATGGAAAACTGAGTTATAAATAAGGCTAGGGTTTTTGGAGTCTTAAGTGGACTAATAATATGTCCCGCGAAACGAGATTTCAGCTACACAGCACTATTTCAACTAATGACTAAAGTTGATAGCGAAACTCATAGTGATCCTTAAAACTACTCAACTACCCACAAAGTAATATTAGACATAAGCTGAGGTTATGAGTTTCGTCTTTTGAACATTTCGATCAGCAAATTAGTTTAAAATGCTTTCAAGTCTGGCCGTCTGGTTATTGAAATTTTACCTTTGCGAGTAGAATTTGTAATTTCAAATGGAGTCTTATTAAATCTGAACAATTTTGGTAGAATGTTGGTTGTCCAGAAGAGCTTTTTGCTTTAAGCAAAGTCAAAGCCAGGTATTAAAAGTGTGGCGTTGCTTCTAAAAGCTAAATAATCCATTCCAGAATTCTGTGTCTAATTTAGAGTCGACAATAACCCACTTATTACTATCGTCCTTTTAAAAGGACGGCGCATAAACAAAAATCTTATGATTAATGAGGGTAAAGTAAACAAATATTGTTGGTGACACTTGAAAGTTGGATTGTGTGGCAGTACAATATAAGTATTGTGAGTGGTATAACGCATTATTATTAATCAGTTTTGGAGCTTTTGTTTTACGGTAAATTTATCATGACAGATATGAGGTGAGTTATTTTATTATTATTAAAAAATCGTTTTTTTTGCCAATGAATAATAAAACTTTCACATCTCTTCTAAGTGAATTAAATTAAATATAAGTACCAACTGTCATTTTTGATACTTTTTTTTGGTGCAACATTTGGTGTTCTTTATAAAGCCCAATAGTAATATCTACTACTTGATACAAAAAAAATTTTTTTTTTTGTCAGGAGAGTTTTTGGAAGAGGATGGGAGTCGCAACTTCATGAAATCATGGAAGAATTGGAATTTGATGAAGAGGCTCCTATTCCTGACAGCATCACATTTTTTCCACCAGAAAATTGTAATGCTGATGTCACCGACGAAGATTCTGGTGACGAAAATCAAGTCCGCATTCTAAATTTACCTGGCAGTCAACTAAGGACTCAAGCGCAAGTTCATTATATGAATTTGACAGACAGTAGTGACAGTGAAGACGAAATAAGTCTAGCTCAAATATCGAAAAGAATGCGCATCAGAATTTCTAATCCCCCGATTGAAAATCAGTTACCTGACGACGAACCAACACCCTCAACTTCCACAAGCATAACAATTCCAAAAACTAAACAGTATAACTGGATTTCCAGAGATATACGTCCAATATTTAGACCATGGGCCGGAATGCAGCAAGTTGCAAGACAGCAAAATGCATTTTATTATTTTGAGCAACTTTTTAGCGACAAAATTACAGTTTTGCTGACAAATTACACCAATAATTACATAAATCAAAAAAATAAAATTGGAAATATAACGTGTGAAGAAATGAAATGTTTTATCGGAATACTTCTATTCAGTGGCTATGTGGTAGTACCCAGAAGATACTACCACATAGCCAATAGTTTATAATGCTTTGTCGAGAGATAGGTTTACTTTTATAATGTCTCATATTCATTGCTGTGATAATACAAATTTGCCATCTAATGACAAATATGCGAAGTTGAGACCACTCTTTGACGCGTTGAATGAGAACTTCCTAAACTATGCCCCATTCGAAGAAAACTACAGCATTGATGAAGCGATGATTCCGTATTATGGTGGTCACCCTTGTAAACAATTTATAAGAGGTAAACCTATCAGATGGGGTTACAAATTTTGGGTAGGATCGACACGTCTTGGGTACATATTATGGTTTGATCCGTATCAAGGGCAAACAGGAGACGACTTCAATGATTATAAAAAATTGGGACTTGGAGCAAGTGTTATTTTACGTTTCGCAGATGTTCTTCGTACAATCGATGCAAATGCACCTTTCCACCTATTTTTTGATAATTTCTTCACATCGATTCCATTACTAGATGAACTACGTGAAAGGGGGTTGAAGGCCACCGGAACAATCAGAGAAAATCGCGTATCGAAATGTCCGCTTCCAACAAACAAAGAATTCAAGAAAACTGATCGTGGTTCTCTGAAATACAAAGCCACAAGAGCTGAAGAAATTATTGTGTGTAAGTGGAATGATAACAGTGTTGTAACAGTGGCTTCAAATGCTGCTAAAGTTTTACCACTGAGCAAAGTAAAACGCTTTTCACAACATGAGAAAAGATATGTACAAGTCGACCAGCCAGCCTTGATAAAGGTGTATAATGAAAACATGGGAGGTGTAGACAGGTCAGACCAAAATATTGGTTTATACCGAACATCGATACGAGGAAAAAAATGGTATTTCCCATTGATATGTCACGCACTAGACATGGCAGTTCAAAATGCTTGGCAACTATACCACATCGATGGCGGAGATTGTGATCATTTGCAATTTCGTAGAAATATTGCAACTTCCCTTCTAGAAACATATCGTAGAACGGAAAACAGAAAATCAGGTCGCAGTTCACAAAACTATCACCAAAATTCTCGGTTTGATAATAACAAGCACCTTGTGAAATATAACGAAACGCAGTTGAGGTGCGTGATTTGCCACAAAAAAGCCAATTTCTCGTGTAAAACGTGTGAAGTTACATTACATCCAAAAGAATGTTTTGAAACGTATCATACGAAATAATGTTTTTTTATTTTTCAAGTCTAAATTATTATTATTATTTTTCATTATCTTTACTTTTTTCATGATGTTAAGTAATAAATAAACGACACTAAAGACACTTCGTATTTTCTTTTGATTTACTTGAACAAGTAGTACATATTACTAATGTCCTTTTAAAAGGACACCGATTTCCCGGTTTCCCAACAGGTTTTAATTTTTTTTTGCATTTTTCCTAATCATCTGTTTATACAAGGATACATATATTTGAATTTCATTGCAATCGGATACAAAAAGTCTATTCAGTAACAAGTGGGATAAAGGAATATCTTATTTTGTAAGCTCGGTGAATTTTGTACTTACTTGGTTTTGTTTATGAAAAAGAGTAGCTTAGTTAGCAGCACCTTTGTGATCTTCTATCTGTAATAGTTATTTAGTTTTCAAGAGTTTGTTTGTTTGTAAATAAGTAAACGGTAGTTGTTAACACGTAACATATACCTGACCCGCACTGGGCCTGGATGGTGGATAACGGCTCATTCTCTCGCCAAGAGAGAAGGTCTGAGTCCCAGCAGTGGGAACATTAAAAGACTGATTATGGTAAATAAGAAAAAAAAATTAAAGCAAACCAGTCTTCATGACTGGCTGAGAACCGACTGGCTGAAGGTGGCAAAGATATTTTTTCTTTTGCTAATCTTGAGATGTTCTCCGATCTTTACATTATCTTCGACTATCATGTAGAGAATCCAGACAGTCCTGACAAAGAAACGTTTCTGATTAAAATTATTTTTTTAATGAAATTTTGGGTAGGATCATGGAAACGTTTGAAAGAGTTACCGTGGCCCTAGAACGCAAAAGGGTTACTGAAGAGCGATAGCGGGTTTTAGTTTCAGTAAAAGTCTAACACGACCTTTCGCCCCTCCTTAAAGCGGGAGAAGTATTTTGATAATTTTATTTATGAAAACTTCATGCAACACAAAGTTTCAAAGGCGTACTTAATGCCTTAGGCCTCTACCAGTCAACCAAGGGTGGTGAAGAGAAAACATGACAGGTGCATAAAAAAAAGAAAAGATTAATAAGAAAACAAGGGAACCAATGTATATCTTCTATCTATATATATAAAAATCAATGCCACTTTTCGTTGTTATTTTATAACTCAAGAACGGGCTCGCCTATCCAAACCAATTTTAGGCTTTGTTCGGACTATTTAGTAGATGGTTTATGTGAAGTTTGGTAGGGTAGAGTAGGGTAGAGTAGGGTAGAGTATGGTAGAGTAGGGTAGAGTAGTGTAGAGTAGTGTAGTGTAGAGTAGAGTAGTGTAGAGTAGTGTAGGGTAGAGTAGGGTAGAGTAGTGTAGAGTAGTGTAGTGTAGTGTAGGGTAGAGTAGGGTAGAGTAGGGTAGAGTAGGGTAGAGTAGGGTAGAGTAGGGAAGAGCGGGAGCGAAGCCGTGCGGGCAAAAGCTAGTATATTATATGATTTACTACTTCAAACAAAAAAATTGTTTGACTGATCAGACCTTGGAATTTCTCCAAAAAGAAAAAAGTTCAAAACTACCATTGTCATGAAAGTGAAACGTAAAACAAAACTAAAAGATGAGAACAGTAAAGCTCATAATTCTAACGAAGTGGAAACTAATGATAAATGTGACGAGTATGATGCATGAGCTACAGAGCTTAAAATTCTCGACAGCTGTCAAACAAGTTTTGGCAACAAATCTATTGGGTAAATGGCCTCGAAACTGAAGATTTACGAGGAAGCTTTAATCACACTGGTAGTCATCGTTCTAAATTATAAATAAGGGCACTGGGAAATTTACTGATTTTTGGAATTCGACAGTTATGGAAGGTTTCATAATGTCGTAAGAAATAGTGATTATGGAGACTACTATTATATTCTTCAGGATAAATACTCGATATATAGTGTGTTCAAAAAATACTTTTATCGATAGAAAACCTGAATAATATAATATGCAATCAGACTGATTGTTTGTCATATTATTTACAAGCAACGTTTTACCGTTAGAGTGTTTTATAATTTTATAATCAATCTGTAGAGTTTTTAGTAAATCGCTAAAATCTACAATAAGAGGAATTTTTTTTTGTTCGTATGAGGTAATCTCTGAAAGTACTGGTCCAATTGCTGAAATTATTTCACCGTTAGAAAGCTGCTTTATTCCAGAGTGACATAGGCTATATTTGGCGAAGTAAGGGCAAAAGGTAATGCTTCATATTTGTAACGAAGTCCTGATCAGGCCATAAGCGTGGACTTGCGGACAACGAACAAAGGATAGCACTAGTAAGTCATAGAGCGGTAAAAGTGATTGAAAGATTTCCTATCTAAAATAAAAGCTACTCGTATCAATTACTTGTCATAGGCCTTTCTATTGTTTACCGTTAGACATTTACATTGTAGGAAAGAACATATCGCCATCGTTTGTTATACCGTTAATGACATGTACAATACAATCTGTAATTTAGGAAATTACTTTAGAATTGTCACGATTTTGTAGCGTTAGCTTTGATTTGATATCGTGAGTGTATTGGGTATGTTAATGACAAACAAAACTACAGTTAAAAACGCAAAGTATTATGGTTTAATTGAAGTATTATTATATTTTAACTTGTTTACGCCCTCGGCTTCTCTTGCATCAAACTGCTTTTGACCCCTTAAGAGTTGAATTTAGAAAAAACTGTTCTTATTCCTTTTCATAGTCTACTTCTTAAAAGTTCAACCTGTGAAAAAAATTAGTTTTCTAGATCTTAAGGTTTGGCCTGGTCGTTCATGAGTCAGTCCTTCCTTTTTTATGACATCCTAAAAATGTAAATAAAATTAAATTTTATTTAAAATATTGTCTGGTAGATATCACTGTCAGCGATAAACATTGCACCCAGAAGGTGAAGCGAGAGGGCGTGTTAAAGCTTTTAGCTTTACTAATTAAACTCACTTGTGTTTCTTCAGATGCCTTTTACATTCCAGGACTAAGGTAGCGCTTTCGAACGTTCCCTTAGCCAGGCATCGGCTCTACTGGGCCCCTTCAGCTTTAATGACAAGCTGTCAATACTTAGTACCTTCTTATAGGTACTAGCATATAGACCAAAATTTAAAAAAAAAAGCCGTAAAAATGATGATGAATGATTAGTCCGTCTTTTAGATTATTCAAAAATAAGGGACACGTATTTTTTTATTTGTAAATTAAACCAAAAACGACAAAGAAAGTTACGTGTAACGTCACGCCGTGCTGCATTTTTGTGACGTCACACGTAACTTTAATGGGCTATATCTTTATTATTTTTTGTTTATTCTAAAAGACGGATTAAATAAAATGTAGTTATATTGACCCTGGAAACTACCCTATTGTACCCACCTTAGATTTAAGTTTCTAAGTTATGTTACTATTTTGGTGTACGACAATGTTGATTCTATCCTCTAATTCTAGTAATACTTCCAAAGGAGGAGGCCGACTGCAACAGGCAACGGCGCCCTCGCCGCCGTTGCCGGGATTCCGATCCCGATTTCTGGCCACCGTAGACGCGGGCTCGCAGACGGCGAGCCATGGGTTGGCTCGCAGCTCGCTGTCCGATCGTCCGGTAATGGACCGAGTCCAAGACGTCGAAAGCGCGCACTGCTTCCGCGCGCCTCAAGGAGTTGTCAGCAGCAGGAGGGGCCCAGCTGGGTCGAAGCCTATTGGGGACAGGGTTGTCCGAAAGGGAGCTCGTGCCCCGGTATGAAGGCTAGAAGGAACGGCGCGGGGTTTTTAGTCAGTAAGAGTCTGACACTATCTCCCGCTCCACCCAAGAGCGGGTCTTGTCATAAGATGATTTTTCACGTCGAAAAAAAAAATCCTCTAATTCTACAAATTCAAGAAGACATCTTGAAGATTGGTATCGTATTTACGCTCTATCTAGATAAGTTTAACTAGTTTAACACTAAAACTTAATGAGTCTAAGTAAACGGTCTAATAACGACGTGATAACAATATTAATAGAGATGTTAAGACTGTTGGGAGAGCGATAACATCATCTACGGCAATGGTTCCCAAACTGGTCCGAAATTCCCAGCTGAAAAGTTGACGCGAACTGATTTTATGTGTCTTCATCACACCATCTCAGACACTTATCTACATGGTTTCTCATATGATTTCGACGTTACAAATTTGCTGTATGGACTTTAAAAGAGACTTTGACCCCCTCAGTTTGTGAAAAGAACAGTGTGACAAAAAAACCATTTGGGAATCACTGATTTATAAGAACTATTTTAGATTTTAGTGTTTTTACGGTTTTCTATAACTAGTTATGTGTCTACTTACAAATAATTATTATATACCTATATACATACATACATTATATACGTTTCATCTTGGACCAACTACTATACTACTATGCTACCACAGATCAACGCTACTTATAGAATGAAATAATTTCTATATTCAAGTAATTAATAAGAAAATTAGTGTCCTTCCGTCTCTCTCTCTTCAAAACATGCATTAAAAAGTTTCGAGTTCTGTAAAACAAAAGAAAAAAGAGTTTAAATCAATTGAAAAGATCATTTCATGTCTCGGTGGTGCGGAGCTCGACCGAGACACGACCACGACCGCTCTGTCAAGAGTGTTCTATATAGGAGAAGAAGATAGTAGTAAAATTTCTCTACTCATTTGCTCTGGTGGAGTTCAATAGTTCGCTACCACTGTGGACTCACCACACGAGGTATTACGAAAGTCAGTCGTCTTTGGCTTGTTATATTAAGTCTACCTTATGGCTTATGTCACTCAGTAAATTCACAGAAATAAAGTCTGAGATAAGATATATTGAGTTACTGAAGTACCTACCTACTAACAAATTAATTAGAGAGTGATACAAGGGTCGTAACAGTCAAGGTTAACGTTTTGAGTGATTCAAGAGCACACTCGTTTAGACATGTTTGAACAAGCGTAAACGTGCTTTATTTCACCCTCTTTACAAGCTTTTATTTAGTTTCACCTGTCCCGATGTTTGTCTGCCATCAAATCTTGTAAATTTTGACCCACTTCTCGGTTACCGATTAAGTAGAAATTTTGCATAATGCAAATCAGATGACAATGCAAAATTATTATGACAAGGAGCTGGTCTGATGATGGAACCGGAAGGTGGCTACAGGAACTTGGTAGTTAAACGACACAACCCCATCGAGTTTGGGCTCGTATGATTCGTCTTGACAAGTATTAATTAGTTAGCTATAAAAGCTTACTATGAAAAAATGATTTTCATTGAAAGCTTGTTTTACATGTCACGCCATCAGTTCATATGACTGATGTGTAGAGAAAGGGGTTTATGAGAAGCACAGAAAGACAAGACTAATTCGGTAAATTTAAGGAGCATTCAACATTAGTTTTTGTATAATTATGCGAAGCCCGAAACACGTGTCTAATATTTTTATGTAAAAAAATCTATACAGCCATCCAGGCATCTGAAAGGTTGTTTTGCACTTGCACCCAGCTGTTGTTAGCTAGCGCCTAATACCGGCTATGACCTGTGTTGTACTTAGTGTCGGTGGAGTCCAACTTGTGACCATTTTAAATATTTTTGGCCTTTTGGGAAAAAATATACTTAACATGGTGTAAAAACAATTTGGCATCGATTCAGATACTGATTTGGAACCAACTATTATCAGAAGACGCAGCGTTGGAAGGCCTCCAACAGGATGGACTGATGACCAGGAGGTTGCGGGAAACCGATGGATGCGAGACGAACAGGATCGTTCGTTGTGGCGACACTTGGGGGAGGCCTATGTCCAACAGTGGACGTATATCGGTTGAAATGATGATGATGATGATTATCAGTTTTCGCATATAGGTACTAAAAATAATGTTGTATTTAATCGATTTAATTAGACCTTGACAGTTAATAATAACACGTTGACCAATTATCAGGTTGTGACATTCGGTGACAGATCCCAGGGGTTTATTTGTGAGCCTTTTATCTAAAAAGGAAAACACACCAGTTTTTATTAAAAAAAAAATGTCTTGTTAATTAATAAAAAAAAATCTAGTTGCGTAGCGGGAAAGACCACTAAGAAAAATTCATAATTAAGGTGGTGCATTTTCACTGTTTTTCATTCAACCGCTCATAACTGATTATGACGTTATTACACATTTTTCATTAGATCTTTTGGAAATAGTATCTTGTGGATATTATCTAGGTTTCTATAGAAACCAATTTCTAAATTTATGTAAAACTAATCCAGTAAAAACCTCTGAAAATCTCCTATTTTGTATGAACTAAGCCACTTCATAATTTACCTAAAAATTAAAAAAGTCAAAAAAGTAAACCTTGCAAATTTTATTAAGATTCTAAATGACGACAACTTTTGCCAAAAACTTTTAAGGGTTTAAAAAAAACAGCTATTTCCTGGAGCAAGTTTTGTGAAATTTTCCAGTAAGTCTCGGAATTACCGAATAATAACAGAGTTTTCAAGCGTTATCTCTCTTATTTTGCGTTGCCTTTTCGTCAAACATTGTGTTGGATTGCATTAAATGAAGTAACAAGCTTTTAAACCATTTTCGATGTTTACGATAGGCGAGTAGAAAAGGACCCTCTTAAGCTAAAATGTCAAATTGTCTACTTATGAAAAATAAGGTCTGTTAGTCTTTATAACTAACCTAATAAACCTATTTAGAAATAGAATAAAGTTTTTTATCAGTCAAAAACTTTTAGTTTAATTGCAGATAGAAGTAGACACGCTCAACAGCACTTTATACCCGAATTAAACTCTTAATTAATTTACTGCTTAAACTAGGTTACGCCGCAAAGCTAGACTGATTATACTTAATTACTAAATAGTTGTCTATGAGAGCTTGTAGAAAATTCATTAAAGCTTCCTTTCCTTTTAGACCTTTTTTGGGGACTCAACCTATCATTAAAATAAAGTCACTACTAAATATGTTTATCTTTTATGGTTTGAGTATTTCTCAGCTTGTAGCGACATCTATGGTGTCAAAGAACTAATCCTGCAGTTCTCCGCGCGATTTGAACATAGAACAGGCCGAAATCATCTATCGGGCAGGGGCCCATTAGACATTACATAATCCTTTCTAATGGAGATATATATGTAAAGTCCCGTATGTATATATGGAGTTTTACTCTCTTTTCCGCCTACTTCATCATCAGCCATTTTAATGTTCCCACTGCTAGGACTCAGGCCTCCTCTCTAGGAGGGGCCATAATTCACCACGCGGGCCCAGTGCGGGTTGTCTTCGAATTTTTGGTTCTAGGACATTCCGGTTTCCTCACCATGTTTTCCAGGTCTGCGTAAACTGAAAATACTCAAGAGTTTCCATGTTTTTAAAGCACCTACGATTCAAGTGTATTTTTCAGTGTGGAGCAACGTTTTTTAACAAAATACAAAGTTTATTATGTTTAGTGTCATTCACAAACATTCCTGAACTGTTTAGCTCTTATTAAGCTAATACAAAATTATAATAAAGAAAGGTTCTTCTCACTCTATTTTAGTCTTAATTTATTGCAGTACTAGCTTTTGCCTGAGGCTTTGCCCAAATACATAAATTATAGCATATGTCACTCAGGAATAAGGCAGCTTTCTATCGATGAAAAAAAATTAGCAATCGGACCAGTACCTTCAGAGATACTTCAAACAAAAAAAAAACGACCTTTACTTTTGTAAAAATATCAAAAAAAAAAACTTTTTACAAAAAAAAAATTAAACCGACTTCAAAAAGTACAAAATAACTTTAATTTCGGGAGTCGGTGTTTCTATAATAGATACCTAATCTTGTCTCTTCGTTATTTAACACCGACTTCCGAAATTAAAGTTATTTTGTACTTTTTGAAGTCGGTTTATTTTTTTTTTTGTAAAAAGTTTTTTATTTTTTCACTTTTTAGTTATGGTAGCACCACTAAAAAGTACCTACCCTTCAGCTAAACATAAATTACCTTATAGCCAGAGTGCATCTCATAACGATTATAATAATTCCAAATACGGTTATATTACATGAATTTACGTTCCGGCTTTATCACCAGATCAGTTTGATACATCCTCTCCCCCTTTTCTTTCAGTCAGTCATCGACTACACGTAAAAACAAAGCAATTTTACTTGTTACGACAATTCTGCTATGATTCTATGAGGAGTTCTGTTCCATATCTTCGAAGTTCATGATCAGATCATAATAATATTTCTATGGGACCAACTTGGAAGCATAACACTTCAATAAAAAAAAAAAATTTCAAAATCGGTCCACAACTGACCGAGGTATCGGTGAACATACATACAAAAAAAAACATACATTCAGCCGAACATAGAACCTCCTCCTTTTCGAAGTCGGTTAAAAAGCAAATCAACCAGTTTCTTCTCAATGACATTTTAATAAACAGATATGTTATACACTCACAAATCAATCGAAAAATGTGTTCTACGCAGCAGCGGCAGCACTTATGGTATGAGATCCCCTGTGTTTTATTTACTTTGGTATCATAATTGGTACACTTTCTAAACACACACGAATACATTTTTTATTTAATTTCGTAGCAGCGCAGCGTATGACTAGAAGATGCGTGACGCAGACTAAAGGCAAGGATCCCAATTGGAATCTTTTCGAGTCTTCACGAGTGCGCGCTCATAGTAAATCTGTTTATTTAATTACTAGCTTTCCGCCCGCGGCTTCGCCCGCGTGGACTACAGTTTATATCGCGCGGGTAGAGACCCGTGCTCAGCAGTGGAATTATAGGTAGCCTATGTGTTATTCCAGTGTCTCTTCTACCTACCTACCAAATTTGATCTAAATCCGTTCAGTAGTTTTTGCGTGAAAGCGTAACAGACAGACAGACAGGCAGAGTTACTTTTGCATTTATAATATTAGTAGGGAAGTAGGGATCATTGACGCTACTGCTACAACCCCACAAGTTGCCACAAAGGATGTCCATTAAATAAAACGTGTTTAAAACTTCGCTTGAATGAGATTAGTAAAACAGAAAGCTGTCTTCAAAGTCAAGGAAACAAAAGAAAAAAAACAGAGTCCATAAAACTACACACTACAATGACAGTTCTGTCCGATCTCGAGGAATGGTGGAATTTCTTTAAGAGGATGCAACTCGACATACATTTTCACTGTTTTTCATACAACCGATCTTACGCGGCTATGCCGTTATTACACATTTTTCCATGAGATATTTTCGAAACACAGTATCTTGTGGATATTATCTAGACTTCTATTGAAATCAATTTATAAACTAACCTAAAAAAGACCTCAACATTCTGCTATTTTGCATGAATTTTGACACATCATAATTTATTCAAAAAATAAAAAAGTCAAAAAAATATAACAATAGAAGCTTTGTAAATTTTATCAAGAATCTAAAGGACAATTTTTTTTCAAAAACTTTTAAAGGTTTAAAAAAAAAACCCGTATTTCCTGGAACGAGTTTTGTAAAATATTCGAGTAAATCACGGAATACCAAATGCTACTAATAGAGTTTTCAGTCGTTATCTTTTTTCGTTTTGCCTTTTCGTCAAACATCGCGTTGGATTGCGTTAGATAAAGTAACAAGCTTTTAAACCATACTCGATGTTGACGATAGGCGAGTTGAAAAGCAGCGTCTTAAGTTAATAAAAGATAAGTTAACGTACTGAGATAAAAATACCACTCTCGCGTCGGTCATTTAAAATATCAATAAAACTTATGACTAATACATGTCGGTATTGGCTCTGGGAAGCAACTCTTTGTTTTCAAATGATAAGTGTTTAAAGTGGTCTTTGTTTTAAATAGACTTGAGTTTTAATATTCAAGAGTAGTTTCGAAACTTTGTGTTTATGGATAAGAAGAATCCATAAACACAAACTTTTGAAACTACTTTGATTTTCACATAAGAGTGTGAAATTGTCTTGTATAGGCAATACCTATGAAGTATAATATTTGACGGTATAATTGGCGCAGTGGTTGAGCGATTGGTAGCTGTCCTGCGTGTCACGGGTTCGATTCCCGCACGGAACAAATATTTGTATGGCATACAGGTGTCTTGTGTATGTGAGTTTACATTTTTGTAAACGCACCCACGTTTATAAAAATATAAGCATAATTGGCCTTGTAATGTGCCCACTGCTGGGACTCAGCCTTCCTCTCTAGAAGAGGGAATGGGCCGTAATCCACCACATGGGCCCAGTGTGGGTTGGTGTCACATGTCTTCGGATTTTTGGTTTTAGGACATGTCGGTTTCCTCATAATTTTTTCCTTTTGAGCAGTGAGCAGAGAGCAGTGGTGATGAAATAAATAAACAAAATAATGCGCCTGATTGGATTTGAACACGTGACCTACGACTTTTAAGTCGGGGCAGTTACTACTGGGTCAAGTACTACTACTCTCGGCCAATCGAGTCAAGAATATTTCCAACAGAACAATTAGAAACAAAACCTGATCCAGCTTCCATTAAAATATAAGCAAAAAACTGATTTCCAAGATAATTTATTCGAGAACATAAACGTTCAAAGTCATAAATATACTCTTAACACAACAAGTTGATGAAGTACCAAATTCCAAATAAGCTGTATTTACTTCAGTAATAAACTTCGTAAAACAAATACTAAACCTCAGAGTAAGTCCTTTTATACGCACTCAACGTCTAAAAGACTCTATACCCAGTGTAAAAACTAAAAAAAAAAACAAAACGCATTACGAGAGCTCAACACGGCTCAAGTCTAACATGTAAAATCCCCTATCATGTCGCTTTACACAAGAAAAAAACGTCATTCCTCGACAAAAAATTCCCACAAATAAACATTTAGCTGTCAAGGGACACAGTTATGTTATATTTAGAAGCTTAGGGGCGTCCAAAGTAGATATTTTAATGGACCAGAGCCATTATTCAACGATGCAAGACGGATGTGTCAAATGGTGAGCTTCAAAAACCAAAAACATACCTTGTATCATGAAGATTAACTTGCCGTCTTAGCCGAGTGAAAATGGACTTAATGACTCGAATAATGAACAGTCGGGTTACAAAGTTTCCTCCTTTTATCTCTGTCCATTGTGCTTTTAGACGAGTTTCAGAGTAAATTCATTTTTAATTTCCTCAGTCTAAGAAGCATTTTTAACTCGGTAAAGTCCTCCAGTACTCATTTTCACTTCAGATTTTAAGCAACAAAAGGACCGTCGCGTCCTTAATTTCTGGCCGAAGAAAAAAGCAATATTTGTCTTTAAAGAAATTAAGTCGTGTTCTTGGGGATATTATGCAAAGGAGGACAAAAGCCGGCCAAAAGGAACAAGCTAATTGTCCGGACAAACGGATGTGACAGGCCAAAAAAATGGTAAGGAAATACTCGACGTTGTGCCGGAAGCTATGGTAATGTTTTTACGAGCATTATTTTTCCAATATTACGGTTTAGTGAAGCCAAATGAAGCCGAATAAAATACACACGTTATTTGATATGAAGTTTACACAAAACATGTAAGGAAAAATGTTTGCGCTATGATTCCAAACGGAATTCTGCTTTTGGCGTGAACAAAGGCAATTTATTTCCATCGTGACTAAAAAGATTATAAGTCTGGTAACATCCTTAGGAGACACAGATAAGGAATGCTCGGAAATACCTACTCCACTTACTATTCAAGCCAAGAACTCCACGTTTTAGAGGCAAACTCTAGCAATTGAGCTAACTAGGTCAGAATTTACTTATCTCTTGAGAATTTCCTGGTTCTTGTCTTAATGTGTACAGCTACATTTAATTTACTTCCAAAAATATGCTACCACAAAATCTGCAGCTGCAACTTTACAAAAAATAATTGCAAATTAAATATTAAAATTGAATTTGTAATGGACTGTAACTCTAACGGGATAAGATTCAAAATGATCCAGCGTTATCGATAAAACGAGGGGTTGAAATCATCAATCACATTCGTAAATAGGCCAAACTCGGCATAGAGAGTTCTTTAAAATGTACTCTTCAACGAAATGTGGTATGTTGGAAACTCTGACGTTGTTTTCCAATCGTTTCATCGGAAAGTTAACCTTAGTCTGATACCTATAGGTAACAGTATCGCTGGGAGGCTTTTGGCGTACGACTTACGGTATCTGCTGGCCTATGACCCGAGATAGCAACCGTACAGATTAGGTAAGTACTCAGAACGGCTCTCAGTACATCCGATGGCTTAGATAAAGGGCTCCGTGTTCTAATAACTTTATGGATAACATCGGTATTTCAGTTCGAAAATGTTATTGAAGTTGCTTTGGAACTAAAGTCGAAGTAAACGCATCTAGACTAGCTTTTGATTGAAGTCACATCTGTTTTGAATGTGCCATTCACGTCTGAATACATATCATTTTTAATAATACTGTGTTGACATGTTTCTTTTTACGATTCGTTAAATAAAAAGCAATTTATCGCCAAATGCAAACCTAAATAGATAATTTACGGCCTCAACGACAAAAGGGTTCAAGAGGGTTCTAACAAAGGACCACTATACGCTGGGGATTTTTTCTCAAATAGTTCCTGTGTCAACTAAAATAAAGTTGCAAATTGCATTTTTTATTTGATACGTGTTCATTTCACGCGTGTAAAATGTAATAAGCAACATAAATCTAGGACGGTGAAACTTAAGAAATTGCGGAAATAAATTCCGCCCCAAACACCAGTGGCGTAAAGTTTGTTTTACTATGAATGATTTGTTCGCAATTTCTGGCCGTATTATGAATAGAAACGACCCCTGCACAGGAGCAGGGGATTGTGAGTTAGCAAATAACATGTTGTAGCCCCATTGCATACAATATTTATTGCACACTTACACCGAACATTGGGGATAGGAGATTATGAAAATTTTAGATATATGGATACAGAATTCGGAGTTATAAATTATGCAGTACAAACGTGGCCTCGAAACTGACTTTGAGGATTTTAATACATTCCCCCGAGAAAGCATGAGTAATTAAGTAACTTAGCGAAAACATCATGAATAATGCTCAATTAAAACTTAAGAATGCTTGCTCAGCTAATGAAGTTAATAATCCAGTTTTAAGAGCAGATAAGAAGGATGTAGCGAAACTTCTTTTTCAACAAGTTCCAACAGTGACTGGTAAAATACTATAAGTTCTGCAATTTATTATTGTCTGAGGAGACCTTGCAGAATTCTTATCAAAGAACTTGGTAGACGTTATTGATGGAACTTTTTAATACGTGTTCTTCTCTAGGCAGACTTGGGATGTGCAAAGGGAAAAAAAAGATTAAAACAACTAGGATAGGCAGTCTGGAACAAGTGAATGTAAGCCCAAGTTTCTTGTTACTTTCTTGTGTTTAATGTTTCTTTGTAACTTTATATTTTAGTAAAGTTGTATTATTTTTTGGTATGATTAATTTGAGAGCAGTGGTGGCCGAGTAGTAATGGTCTCGACTCGTGTTGCAGGTCGCGAGTTCAAACAAACCCATACTAATGCTCTCAAAACGGTGAAAGAAAACATCGTGGGCAAACCGGCATGCCCTAGAACTAAAAAATCTAGGATATGTGACATCCACCAGCCTGCACTGGGCAATCGTGGTGAATTACAGCCCATTCCTTCTCCGGAAGAGGAGGCCTGAGTCTTAACAGTGGGAACATTTAGGCCGACTATGTGATTATTTTTGTAGAAAATAATGTTGTTACTTGAATTCATTTACTTAGTCACTGCCGACTTCTTAATTTATATGGCGAGGACATAATATGCCAGGCACCATTTTTTTAGACAGGAAATCATCTAGTGACTTCTCTGTTATTTCTGGTGAATAAATTATTTGTAATTTCTACTGGAATCGAATTTTATTTCTATAGCTACGTAGCATTATGGTGGAAAGACAATAAATATATCATTACTCAAAGTTCACGAAAGGACCTGGGTGTCGACTACGTACCAGAAGACGCAACATTGGTAGGCCTCCCTCAAGGTGGACCGGTCTGATTGGAGACGCAGAGGACCGGTCACTATAGCGACACTTGGGGGATACCTACGCCCAACAGTGGACATTTTCCGGCTGCAATGATTATGATGACTCACAAAGCAAGCTTTCAATCAGTCTTTTTACTACCATCGACCACCCTGTAACTGTACAAAGTTGTACAACGACATTTTTATTAGACACTGATGAGAGTTTAGAGCTAACAGTTAACACGAGATTCATTGTAGCCACTTGACGCTACGTAAAACATGTACCATCCAATTGAGTTTAATGAGCACCATGTTACCTAAGTAGCTCTTATCCTAGTCTTTTCCCAGGCTAAGTCCGCATCACTTAACCGATTGTGTGCTGTGTTCTGAGTATGCGTATGACTAATGCCTTCATCATCATTAGTGCAGTTAGAGTGGACTGGATTTGCGTGGCCAGTAAATGAATTTTTAACTGACCGTTCTATGATCCCTATATGTTATAACGACAAGCGATTGGTAGTTCACCGTCGTCCGGAGCGAGCCAGAAAATTTTGCGTCCTTAAGAGAACTCAGCTATCAGTGGCGAAGCGTGAAATATTGAGAGAGGTAAGCCGGAGCAAAAAAAATGCTTGCCTACTCCGAGCGCGGGCACGCAGTCTTGAGTCCTTACCGAAAATCTGTGATTGGCATCCTGGCTTTAGTCTTGTATTGGCAGATGTATCTTCAGTCCACTTTTACTATACGTGTAAGCACTGAGATATTGAAACAGTGTCTTGCAAGTAGGGTTGCCAGGTCCTGGAACTGAAAAGCCGGAAAATCTATCCTATTTAGCCGGATGTTTGGTCAAAAAGGCCGACATTTTTTTTAGGCTAATAAAATTCATGAAATCTTTTTAACCCTTCAGATACCGTCAATTAGAGACACAATAGTAAGACAATAGATGCGCGGCCACCGGGTGTCGCTTGGGGATTCATGAATTAAATTCTAATGAAAATACCATAAGATTAAGTGATATTATTGCTACACTATTCCATATCCACTCTGCTTGTAGCACAAGCAGCGATACAAGGTAAGGCAAAACTCTAATGACAATTCTAAACAAAATGGTCTTTAAAAAGCCTAACAAAAGCCAAAAATGCTCAAATTTGGCCCGACACGCCACTTAAAAGCCTGACTATGTCCGGCTTTATCCGGACGCCTGGCAACGCTACTTACAAGCATAATAGAAGTGGCTTTGATAAAAGCCGTTTGTGGTGAAATGATGATATGATGTAAATTAAACAAAACTTAATCGACTAAGTACTAATAATACTACTTATACTCTAAAGCTATTCGTCTATTCTTTCTTACAAAGTGCGCTAAGACATTATCATTAAAGCCGGGAAGATTCTTAATTTTTAGTAAAGAACGTTTTTCTATAGAAAGAATGACTAGATCAGATAATCGTTCTTGTTTTTGAGCATTGCGCATATTTATTGTAAAGGCATATATTAAAATGTTTAAAAAAACCAGCTCTGAGAAGAACTTTTGCGTAGGTGTAGTTTTATGAACGAAATCTAAAAAAAATCGCACGAAAATTATTAGACTTCGCGCACGACCTTTCTCATAGATATAAACTCCTCCCGCACGCGCACTCCAGGGCCCCGCCTTGGTGACGCTTGGGTCGTGCAGCATAAATCGTAATATTTTAATTTCGCCATAACTTCAAAACCAAACGTCCAATTTTAATCATTCAAATACCAAATATTATCTACATAAACTGTCCTTAGTGATGAAATAATTTATTTTGATAAGGGTTAATAGCATGAGTAAAATAAATGCGTTTAAATGTAGTCCAAAAAAAAATCAAGATTATTAGATAAAAAAATGGTTGTTGTGCCTCACTCGACATAGATAGGTATACTGTTACGCGGACTTTTTTGTAGATATTTATAAGATCTACAATTAATTAGAACATTTTACGGTTCTATCTTTAAGAGTTTAGGCAGCGTACGCAAAATAAATAACGTTTCTGGTTGATTTTTTACACCTTGTGTCCGAAAAACCCAAATATGTTACGGAACCCTATTTTTTTCCAAAATAAAATTTAGCCTATGTTACTCGTGGATAATGTAGCTTTCGAGTGGTGAAAGAATTTTTAAAAACAGTCTAGTAGTTTTTAAGCCTATTCAATAAAACTCTATCAAATAACTCGAAAAAAAACCGGCTTGCCGGAGCGCTATAATCGCGGGCAGGTTATGTGACGTCATGACGTATTCTTGTATAGAAATTTAAACGCTAAAAGCCGATTGCGCCTGCGGCTTACCTTATAGTGCTACATGTTGTGCGTGTGTTGATTTAATGTCCATAGTGTACTTAGTGTAGGCGTTTTGTAATGTTAGCTTTGTAGTTTTATAATTACTGATTGAGCCATTTCTCAATTACGGTAGGGAGTGGTTGTGTTCTAAACTTCTGAAGGGAAGCCGGTGGGAATCGAGTTATATGGAACCTTCGTCACTGTCAGCTATACCGTAGGAGCCCAGAAGCATCACAGAGATATGTCAGCTAAGCCGTAGGCCACAAGGCCGAAGCCTACTGGGGCCATGAGTTCGCTTCCGAAAGGGAAGGGATTTACAACGCAAGGCGAAAAAGGAACATAGGAGTAGATTTTAGTCAGTAAAAGGCTGACACGGCCTCCCGCTTCACCCTAGAACGTGGGAAGTCATTGGATGATTCGAATCTAGGAGCAGGTCTTCCATCCACAGTACAATAACCAAGGTTTAAACCTATTATGACAGGAGCAACAGTGATTAGTACCCCAGTGAGAGATCTAACGTCATATAAGTAATTAATGCTATTAAACGTCACCGGGACGCCACTGAAAATCACGGCTGCAGCGCTAATTGCGGTGTAGAATCTAAGCTAGGCGACACCTTGTTGATATATGCTGGGAGGGCTATGACACTGCATGCCAGTCTAACTAATCCTGGAGTACTAAGACTGATATCGTGCTATCCACAGAAAAGATGAAAGAGGTTAGAAAAGAAATATTTTCCGATTTGTACTACAACAAGTTCGCCGCTTATCTCCCACCTCTGGAAAAAACCTTTTTTTTTTTTTCATTATTATAAATCGCGTTTGACCACTATCTCACCTGACGGTAAGCGATGATATGGCCGATGATGGAGCACGCTTGCCTAAAAGTACATCGCGTACATCGAGCGACTGGAACAACTTGCCTGCTGCGGTCTTCCCGTCCGATTATAATTTAGGTGTCTTCAAGGCTAGAGTGAACTAGTGCGTCTCACCATCAACGATTACATCACAACTCACCATCAACTGCGATCGAAGTCAAGCATGGGCTCTTTATATCAATTTAGAAAAAGTAACCTATTCACTCTTGACTTAAAGATCCCTTCTAATTACGAAACATACAAAAAACAGTACAAATTGTCGCTCACGATTTTCTTCCTGAAAAGGCTCGATATTTCCAGTAGGTACGTATCCATGTACAGATACAGAGTCCCTAAAAGGCTATTACGAAACCCTCAATTCCGATGGACATCATCAATTTTTCTCGATCGCAAGTCGTGTTTGCGTCAAACCGCTTGGGCGTCGCCTGAAGAATAACTTTCAGTTATTCAGGGTTATTACACTGCCAGGTCACGATTCTCCACTGTATTGGATTTTTCATGATGTGGCAACGTTCAGGCTTTCAGACATATGCTAGATTATAATGTCGTTGGCTTTTATGTGGGTCGGAAGGCGGTTAGAACTTGCGAGTAAACATTTTCTTTGATACCCGGTTTGAAGGACTTTCGAGTTGTTAGGATACATTTAGGTTTACGCAAAAAACGGCCAAGTACAAGTTGAACTTACTCTCATTATTTTTATTTAAAAAAACAAACTATTTACAGATTTTTTTGTAGTCTATTAGTAGGCAAAGACATTATTTTCTATATTTTTTATATATTTTAGATTCAGTAGTTTCGAAGGTAATGGAGAATGCTACTTCTAAATACATACATATTATAGATAAATTACACCCAGACACAGAACAAATGATTATGCTTATCACATAAACATTCTCTCCGGCACAACAGTCAGGATCACTAACCACTAGACCAGGCCAGGCCACAAGTACACACAATAATAACTACCCACCAAATCAGTACGAACTACAAAGCAAAGCAAACCTTATCTCGTACCAAATCAGTTTTCAAACACTCAATGACGTCTTGTTAGTCTGTTGGACATAAAGAGTGTTTCTAATGACATAGCTGATGCAAACATGGAGTTACTAGTTAACGGAGTACTCATGTAGTAGAGGTTTTTGAGATAGGTAGAATTTTGTAACGTCTGTGGCCTCTTGAGCGAATGTACGATTGCTTCCTTATTATCTTGACACTTTTCTTTTTCGTGCTACAAACAATTACCTTTACAGTTTCTACATGTAACTATATTTCGAGATAACTATCAACGTACTATATTCTAAGGGAAATAATCCAGATTAGTTACAAGTTCTAACACCCATACCACTGCGCACTGTCTACTCAACTCAATACCTCATAACTACAACTACACACAAAAATTTAACTAGCCACCAAATCAGTACGAACTACAAAGAGTATTTCTAATGACATAGCTGATGCAAACATGGAGTTACTAGTTAACGGAGTGCTCGGATAGATAGTTGTGTAAGGTATGTGGCCTTTTGAGCGAATGAATGAGTTTTAGATGGAGAAAATTGCTTCCTTATATCTTGACAGTTCTTTACGACGTCTCAAGTATTTCGACTAAAACACCCTTTTACAGACTTAATGACTTTTACGTATCTTTTTTTGGGGATATCATCAACTAACTTCTGCCGCTCTGGGTTAGGCACGAAGAAGTGTCATGTTTTTACTGAGTAAAATCTACCTGTGTTGCCCTTTTCGTTTCAGGGCCGCGATGACAGTGATTTCGTTTCAGCGCGGTCTCTTGGACAGCGCTGGGATTTTTAACCTAACCATTGGCGATTCCTATATTTCTGAGAGCATTTATAAACATGTACACAATCTTACAGCCCTGGAACTTTCATATAATAATCTAAGCAACGAATGAAGATTCCTATATTTTTGAGAGCATTATTTTATGAATGACAATACAAAAGTAATGACAAAATCATTATTATTATAAAAACAAAAGCCAAGTTTAAGGCACAACTACGAAAACAATCATTTTCTAAAATCGTAGTACAGTGAGTTTCCCAGTGGCCGACTGCGGTTTATGTTAATTCTCACTCCATTTATACTAACTACTCCATGTGCAAACACGACTAAATGGCCGGCCAGAGTAAATGTTGACGAGACTCGCAAACACAAGCTGAATGCAGTTCATACTGTCTTTACACTGTTTTATTTAAAGTTCTCTGCTTCAAGCTACTTTGCAACGGCAAATATGAGCTGGATATTGTTTGTAGGACCCACTGACTGTTATTATTTGGCGAATAGCGAATGAGGGACGGAAGCTGTTTGAATGTTTTCGGACTATGATGTTTAATTAAAATTTTGTCTAAAGGCACTTTAAGTTATTCTCATTTAGATAGGCGACCATAAATTGTTTTTTGAGTCCTCATAATATACTAGTGCGCCTTACCACGTCTTAACATCAACGATTGCATCACTGGTTACCACTGGTAATCGCAGTCAAACACTACTTTATTGATATAAAAAGTCTCAAACAAGGTCATATTTTCACATATCAAAATACCTTCCTACCAAAAAAATTACTTGCAAATCTGTACATTTATTATTCCATCAAATTCGTTTACATTCATAGCAACTCAAGCAGGTTCGATTATATTTTCCCCTTTTCTTATAATTCAGCAGTAATGTCATTCTATCATATTCTACTCTCAATACTTCAAGATTACATAAAGATTATAATACAAAATTAGTTTTTTCGACCCACGCGGCTCGTAAGTTAGGTTGTCGCTTTCAAAGACATTATATATAGTAAATAGATCAGGAATTAATTCATGAATCCCCAAGCGACCACCGGTGGCCGCGCATCTATTGTCTTACTATTGTGTCTCTAATTGTAACGGTATCTGAAGGGTTAAAAAGTCTGCAAAAGAGATATGGAAGTTGGAGATGATACGAAGTGTTTGGATTATTATTTACTAGCTTTTGCCCGCGGCTTCGCTCGCATACATAAAATATAGCCTGTCACTTAGGAATAAAGCCGCTTTCTATTGATGAAAAAAATTTTGCATTCGGACCAGTACCTACTTTCAGAGATTTCCTCCTACAAACAAAATGACAAACTACCTCTTTATTATATTACACAAAAATAGACACCTACATTGGTGGTGATTTCTTGATCTTTGACAGTCATTACTGAAAGTCAGAAGCCAAGAAATTGAAGACCAGTTATGCCAAGCTGTATCTTGTTTGCCAGTTACAGGTGTTATAAATTATACCTATAATTATAATAATATGTTTGTTGACTATTTATGATCATATCTAACTTTTAAGATTAAATGTAGTTGTATTGACTTCATGTGATTGGTCGAGACTTTGACAGTTCTCGACCAATCACAAGCAAGTAAAATGGCGGGAAGGGGCAGACGTTGTTTTGAGTGGAATACGCGGCATTCTGGATTTATCGGGACATCTGTGCCTTTATAGATATTATATTGTAACTGTTCGTAACTTTAGTAATAAAAGTGGTCTTCAAAGTCTATAAGCGAGTGTTTTGTATATTTCAAGTCCTTACTTCTGAGTATTGAACCAGTACGGTTCACACAGGGTTGTAGAAGTCTGATGGGCTGTCTTTCTAAATATAATACTGATTTTCAGCTGTATCCGTTTAGACTAAAAACCGATCCCAATAGTTGGGAAAAAGCTGGGAATTATTCATCATCATCATCATCAGCCTTTTTAATGTTCCTACTGCTAAAACTCAGGCCTCCTCTCTAGGAGAGGAAATGGGCCGTAATCTACCACGCAGACCCAGTGCGGGTTAGCGAATGTCACATGTCTTCGAATGTTTGGTTCCAGGACATGCCGGTTTCCTCACGATGTTTTCCTTCACCGTTTCGAGAGCAGTGGTGACGAAATAAATTCCACAAAGCAATGCTGGCAGGGTTTGAACCCGCGACCTGCAACTCGTAAATCGAAACCATCACCACTACATTGATTGCGGTTTGACAAACGAAAACTTTTAAAGCCATTAAACCCAAGAGGATTCGAAAGTTAAGTAGGTAACCGCTAAACTCATATGTTATACATTATGCTAAACACGAGTATCCCAACAAAGATCCAAAAGTGACATATTACGAAACCGTACATTTGCATACCCCGAACCCGTAAGCCGAAAGTAAACATGACAGACTTTATCGTCGATTTATGGAAAATATTGTAAACAGATTCAAATAACACTCTAAATGTGTCAACAAGGAACGAACAAATATAATGTACAGTAAGGTTTTTCATCACATTACGAATTAGACCAATTTTGTAGAAAATTTATACACATAAATTCAGTTATAAACGCCTGGATATTTGAAAGAAACCAATAGGGCGTGAATCTCATCAAAAGGCTGGAGTGAATAGGCTCTGAATAAATTAGTGCGCCTCACCATCAACGATTGCATCACTACTTCCCATCAGGTGGGATCGCAGTCGAGCACTAGTTTAATATCAATTAATAAAAAATATTGCTTTCTACTCCAGAAATACAAGGTGTAGGTTCAAACCCAAACGGACGCATAACTTTGTGTAATTTATTTCATCACCACTGCTGTCAAAACGGTGAAGGAAAACATCGTGAAGAATCTTATGTTCTAGAACCAATAATTCGAACACTAAATACGCACTAGGCTAGCGTGGTGGATTACGGCCCATTCCCTCTCTTACCGACCGATCGATTGGTGTGGTAACACCCTAAGAGAGGGAATGGGCCGGTAGCTATAATTGATCGACGGATACCGGTCGACAAACCAATCGATCGATTGCCAGTCAATGGCATCGGTCGACGTTGATCGATTAACCCCGGCTATATTCCAATAGTTTCTTTCGAAATGTATACACAAGAGGACGCATTCTACAATCGATCGACAATCGATCGATTGGTCTGGTAGAAACTGTCGATCGACGAATCCATTCTACCATCTAGAGAGGAAGTCTGAGTCCCAGCAGTAGGAACATTACAAGGCCGATTACACTTACACTTATACCGCTTCCCATTAGAAGCATGAATAATCTGTTTCGAATCTCATTACGCCATATTTTGTTTCCCAAACAAGACGAGCAAGAAAAACACGCTTTACGAACAAAAATCAGGTGACATCGAAAAATATTTGTGAAAATCGCTTCTGAAGGGTATTACGCTAATAATTGCTGGTATTTTGTTTTCATTTCGAACAAGTGCGCAATCAAGTGGCCAATAAAGCCATGAACGATGAGAATAAATGCTTTTACCAGTCATTCGAATCATTATTGCTGTTTTCGTTTCATTTTTCGATCTGTCCCTTTGAGTAGGAATAAATGCAAAATATTATCACATTTTGTGGTGTAACGGAAAGGAAATATTATGTTACGTCCCAAATATTATATTTATTGATATCATTCAGTAGGTATAATGTTGAAGATTAATAATGATGTAACTTCATGATTTTTCTTTAGTCTGAATCGAAAAACAAATTCGGAGAAGCCTAGTAATTACGTTGACATCTCGAGGGGATTGTGAATATGTAATAACAGCCATAGGGATCGATTTTCAGCGTTAAGCAACGTTTGGCGAGATTAGTTTATTGATGGAATACCATCCCTTACATATTGAGACATTGACATTGTTCTGTTGATCACAGCTGTTATTTGTAAAAACTGTCAGAGATCTTTGGCTAAGCAGATTGATTATAATGTTGCAGGATGAAATTTATCCTAATAATAACATAAGTGGCGGACGCGTACTGGAAAACGCAGCGTCGGAAGGCCTCCTACCGATGACCTGGTGAAGGTTGCGGGAATCCGATGGATGCGGGACGTACAGGATCGATCATTGTGCGATTTTCCAAGACACTTGGGGATGCCTATGTCCAACAGTGGACACCTGTCGGCTGAAATGATGATAACATAAGTTATCTTGAAATAACTTTCTATACCTATCAAGCGGGTGCAGCAGCTGGTAGATAAAAATAAAAAACTTTACAAAAAACCAACTACAAACGAACATTTTCAAATACAAAAATAAAAAAAATCGCAAGTCGGTAAATAAATAAAAAACCAGAAACACCGGCTTCCGAAATTAAAGTTACTTTGCACTTTTTTTAGGGTGACGTTCCCAAGGGTAAAAACGGAACCCTAATACTTAGACTTAGCTGTCTATCCGTCTGTCACAAGGCTGTATCTCAAGAACCGCGATAGCTAGACAGTTGAAATTTTCACAAATTATCTATTTCTGTTGCCGCTATAACAACTGATACTAAAAACAAACTAAAACAAATATTTAAGGAGGGCTCCTATACAACAAACGCGATTTTCTTGCCGAATTTTCCTAAGGACGGTACGGAAACATCGCACTTGGCCAGTTTTTCTGCATTGAAGTCGATGGTACTCGTAAGTTCTATAGCAAAGAACTTTATACCGGTATCAACCAATTGAATCACAGTTGACGCGTGAGAACAAGGTCCCTACTCTAAGCCTCATTCATTACAATAATTGTTTAATTGCCGCTTAACCACGATTAGTAACGCGATCCTGATAGCTTTGTCTACAAAAACCGAACCGGGAACATCAAATCTTGTAAATTAAATTTGACCCACTTCCCGGTTACCGATTGAGCTGAAATTTTGCATGCATGTGTGTAAATCAGATGACAATGCAAAATTATTACGACAAGCAGCTGATCTGATGATGGAACCGGAAGGTGGCTATAGGTACTTGGTAGTTAAACGACACAACCCCATAGAGTTTGGACTCATATGATTCGTCTTGACGAGTATTAATTACCTATATAGGTATACCGAGCTATAAAAGCTTGCTATGAAATAGTACATTGTTACACTAGGGGTGAAAGTTACTTATTTCGTCCCGAGAAGAAGTTGGCGGCCGAGCGTAGCGAGGTCGCTAATTCGAGGGACTAAATAAGTAACTTTAACCCCGAGGTAAGCATTGTGCTTTTCATTACGAATACAAGAAGATAGACCTAGTTTTTTTTTTAATAATTTGACAGTTGTTAGGTGAAAGTAAAACTCCTAGGGATGAAAAGTGTTGTACTTTTCAGCCCGCTCCTCAGGCAACTTCAGACCTACTTTCAGAGTATGAGTAATGAAAAAATCATTTTCATTAAAAGCTTGTGTGCCAACGGTCTTTAGGATAACCGTGGTTAAAGATACGCTACGGGGATTTTGGGTCAATAGACGTTGGTTTTTTGTTTTTCAAATCCTCTAACATCCATCACGGTTGTTTATAAGTAGTTGTCGAAATTGCAACCGTACAATTTTAATGGCATGGTTTGGCGCAGCGGTGGAGCGATTAGCTGCTATGCTCCGTGTCGCAGGTTCGGCTCCCGCACGGAATAAATATTTGTGTGACCTAGAGAGCTTGATGTCTTGTATAGTTTATACAACATTAGTTTTAGTTTATGCGAAAGCCGAAAGACGTGTCTAGTATTTTTACGTAAAAGAAACTTTGTACAAAATCTCATAACTGTGTAATGAAAAATCTGGAAAAATCACTAAGTTATAAACTGTTATCAGCAAATACATAGTCACCGGGCATCTAGGCGACTGGGGAGTTGTTTTGTACTTACACCCAGCTGTTTGCTGATACCTGTTATGACCTGCCGTGACTGCAACCTCGCAAGGAGTATTGCCAAGCTCTAGGATTACAATTTCTACAACAACGCTTAAAGCTACTCTTTCTTAAAGCAAAAAGCTATCCACCACGTTGTAAAGCAAGTTTAATTAACTGCCTATTCAAAAGGTATTGTAGCCACATAAAACAACATCTTATCAGATTTTATGGCTGTTGTATAGTGATAGATTTTTAGCTTAATACAGCGCCACGGGACCCCAATTCGATTGCTTATCGGTCCATGTACGTCGTAAAAAACAACTCTTAGAAACAGGTTGGTTTTACAACGTTCGAGTGAGGAGAGGCGAGACAATCGATTCTGTGGGCTTCGAGTATTTTAAATCTATAGGCAAAAATATTTAAATTTTCATTTTTTAAATAGCACTTTGCCCGCGAGATCGTTCGCTATATGCCACCTCGGACTTTTCTGTAGACCTCCACAAGGTGTAACGTTAAATGCGCAAAACCTGAAATTAGTTTGATCAGAATAACGAGCAGAATCAATTAAACCACTTTTTAACATACTTAAGTTACATTTTTCAAAAAAATCTTCATTAAAAACTTCGACCTATTTATGAATAGGTCGAGCCAACACGTGTGCAAACCTGCTGAAATAGGTAAACATACACAAATAGTTGTAATCCAATGAAATTTTCACATACACGGGATAATAAAAGTTCTTATTTCAATGCAGATATGAATTTTAAACCAACTAAAAATGCTCATCCTTTATTTTTTTGGCAACGTTTTCGTTGAAAGCTCCCAGAGCTGCGGGAATTTTCTAAAGAGTTACCGCGGGTTTGGAAAGCAAAGAGCAACTGAAGGTACACTGGGTTTTAGTCGATGAAAGTCTGACACACCTGTTTCGTTCCACCATAGAGCGGGAGAAGTCATTGGATGATTTCGAACTGCAAAAAACCTATGAAGTAACCTTTTATAATGTATTTAGTTTGTATAAGCACATCTTAATAAAATGATTGTATAAAAACATCGATTTTTTTATGCTTTATGTGTTCTTTTAAAATATACAAATATGTAAATATTTCGCTTGTCCCTATTAACAATGTCGGATGTTTTTTTGCCATTTTCTTTTTATTTCACGAATCACTCTCAAAAAGTCCCTTTTTTTAATAGCAGCAAAAAGAAAAAAATAAATACGTGTAGTTTTTAAAATGGACCACGCTAACATTGTCAGACGTGGCCCATTCGCCAGTTAACAATGACGTATGTCAAACTTTGACTCGCTCTCGTGTAAAGTTGCCAATTTTCACATCCGACATTGTTAATAGGGATAAGCGATTTGTACGCCGTTGACGGCAAGACATAGTGTTCATCTATATTGACGTCACATCTGTAATTTTGTTTACCTACCTATGTTCTACAAATAAAAATATCTGAATCTGAATTTTTCTACCGATTTTTATCGTATTTTCAGTTTTTATAAATTGTACTTATCTATTTATCTTTTATAGCGTAATAGGTTATTACGCTATAAAAGACAAATAGATAAGTACAATTTTTTTTTTCTTTTTTTTTATCACCGTAAAAAACTGACCAAAATATCGGTCTAAAAAGAATCTTTATGAAATTAAAAACAAAACGCTCGACACGTCAGTTACACTAGCGTTCCATATTTAAATAAAATATCAGAGTACCCACTCATGCGGGATAGTTGCAATCGTTCATCAGTATTCACAGGCATATTTCATAATAATTCACCATGCATGCCTGCATACATTGATTGGTTAATTTTTATGCGAAACTGCATCATGACAATTGTCTTTGTTGTTTAAAAATGGCTGCTGCACTAGAGTGGAATATTAATGAGAATTTTTATTGAATGGAACTTAATTAATAGGTTGCTATTGTTTTAATTTCCACTATTTTGGCACATTAAATGTTTTTTTAATGAGCTTAATAGATTACTTGAGCGGTAATTTTTTTTTTCTTAAAACGGTGAAGGAAACATCGTGAGGAAAAGCATGTTCTAGAACCAAAAATTCGAAGATATGTGACATTACAGCCCATTCCCTTTCCTAGAAAGGAGACCTGAGTCCCAGCTGTGGGAACGTTAAAAGGAATTTCAATGTCTTCTTCACGTTCAAATAGCTGGACTGATTTGGATGAAATTTGGTACCAGGATACCTTTTATCCTGGGATAACACATATGAATCATAAATCGTGATGAAATGTTTGAGTTAGTTTTACGTAAATATTTTGAGGACGAAAGGCTCTGGAGTGCAAGGCAAGCACGTATCGGAAGACGCAGCTATGGAAGGCCTCCTACAAGGTCGACCGATGACCTAGTGAGTGAGGGTCGCGGGAATGGATGCGAGACCGATCTTTATGGCAACATTTGAGGAATGCCTATGTCTAATAGCGGACGTCTCTTTGCTGAAATGATGAAGTATTTTAGTACTATTGTAAAGCACCGGCCACACAGAACAGACGCAAGGCACGGACCCGTCGCAGTCGCGGCGCCCGTTTAATCTACTTGCGTATAAAATGTATACAGCCGTCGCGACGTAAAACATACAGAAAAGACGGGACGCCGTCTTTTCTGTATTGTTCGCGACGGGTCCGTGCCTTGCGTCTGTTCTGTGTGGCCGGTGCTTAATATTTTGAAGCAGTGTTTCTTTATGTTTGTATTTCTGATGTAAAAGTAGAAATGTAACACTATATTATTAACATTATTTAAGGAAACTACATCTGCCAACAAACTGCTTTACAGTATGGCAAAATTATTTATTTGTGCCAATGTCGCCATATTAATAAACCCTTTTTTTATTTATGGCAGGAAGTAGAAATTTCAGAAAGCCGAAGCTAGTTCTATCATAAATGTTTATTTAGGAAAGAGAGACTAATGAGAGGCCAAATAATGATAAAGTATGGCAGAAGAAGAAATACTTTTCGCATCCAGGAGACTCCCACGGCCCTCAGACTACCTTGTGAGTATCTACGCTGGGTCTTCTGGTACATTCGTTAGCTAGAACTACTTTAGAAGACGTACACGTATACCACGACTGTGCCCCTAGCCAAATTAATAATCTGCAATCGATAACGCTAGTAGAAAACTTCAAATGTACGGGAATGTCGTCATCTCACCGCTCAGTCATGCGGCCAGAACAAAAGAATCAGGGGCGTGGCCAACTCGTAGCGTTCGACGCAAAAGAAACGGCTGTAACTACGTACTATCCAACAACAATTGCTAGGGGGGCTGGTTTGTGTCGCGTGGCGTGGATCTAGTGTAGCTCTACAAGTCTAGTTTCCATTTAATTCATGAATCCCCAAGCGACCACCGGTGGCCGCGCATCTATTGTCTTACTATTGTGTCTCTAATTGACGGTATCTGAAGGGTTAAAATGTATGGAGACCGACGCACCTAGATCAGCGTGTGTGGCACACGGGTGCGCAGTGTAGTTCTACCTTCAGTGAATAATAATCCCGTATTCAACAATAAATTAAACACGTAGAACAAACGATATTTCCACGAAAAGTCCCAAATTATTTATTCATCACCGTAATACCGAAAACCGATTCTAGGTAATATCTCAGTACATAAGCGCTGCTGAGGTACTAACTCATCTAATGTAGTTATTAAAAGTTTAATCAAGAGACTTAATATGCTATGTAAGTAATTTACGACTGTACTTGTTCTGAACAAGTTAAGTAAGATCTTTATGAGAATAAATTATGCTGGAGGATTATACATAATCTACACTAATATTATAAAGTGGGAAAATTTGTATTTTTGTGTGTATGTTTGTAATGAATAAACTCAAAAACTGCTGTGCCGATTTCAAAAATTCTTTTACCATTGGAAAGCTACATTCACCCTGAGTAACATCCTTACTAATATTATAAAAGCGAAAGTGAGTTTGTTTGTTACGTCTTCACGCCTAAATGGCAGAACCGATTTTAATGAAACTTGGTACACGGATAGACCATATCCTGGAATAGGACATAGGATACTTTTTATTCCGGAAGTATGTTTCCTTGGGATATTTTTTTACTATCACGCGGGCGAAGCCGCTGGTAGCAGCTAGTAGGCTATATTTATTGCCCGTGCGAAGCCAGGGCGGGCCGCTAGTTACTTATATCCAGTCATATTATTTTCTATGGCGTCCGAATTCCGAAACGGTATTTTCACATCAATCCTATTATGTATTGTGACAAAATGTAGCCAAATATAATTTTATTACTGAAAATCATTTCGACCGTAAATTGCATTTAATGCACGAGAAGGGCTTTGTATAAAACTGAATTCAAATTAAACATTGTTAGTAAAATGTCCATTTTCATGAACAGTGATGCAAACATACACTAATTAAGCGTAAATCTTGTGTTTTATTCGTTATTTGGTGATGCCTTTATAATAAAGCCATATTGATTCGAATTGTTCGTTCCGAATTTAAATGTTGGAACTTTTAAGGGTGTGGGCTGTGGGTTGCCAGTATTTTGTCCTTCGCGTTTGTGTGAATGCTAATAGGCATAAATACTAAGTAGGCTTTTGTCTATTACAGACACTAATGTTGATGGTTGGAAAAGCAGTCATACGAGAATAACTTTTTATCTTCACTACATAGTATAAAACAAAGTCGCTTTTTCTGCCCCTATATCCCTATGTACGCTTAAATCTTTAAAACTACACAACGGATTTTGATGCGGTTTTTTTTAATAGATAGAGTGATTCAAGAGGAAGGTTTATATATATAATAACATCCATTAAATAGTGGAGAAATACTGTTACCCGAGCGAAGCCGGGGCGGGTCGCTAGTTAGGTATATATTCTAAATAAAGCAAGTTTTCAGTAGATAGACTAAATAGGTAAGGTACCTACTTTGACATACGTCTAGTTATGTTTATGCTTAAGTTGGTACCTGTACCTACCTGTTAGTGTATTTTTTTTTTTGTTTTAGCGAGGTTTGTGCATTTAACTAGTGTCAAGTTTATAAAATAGTTTTGTTTTTAGTTACTTTAAGTTCCATTAGAATGGGGTCCATGTACTAAACACAATCTAATGTCTTTTGCAGTATTTGGCAGTAAATGTATCGAGTTAGCCTTCTCGACTAACTTCGCTGAGGGAGTACTGACTAGTAACTGTAGTCAGGTGGCCCTGCTCCAGTGAGTCACCTCTACAATGAAATTCTCAGTTCCATTTTACATACCTATCCGAGATCTTACCTTTTTCAAATTATTGTAATTATTTTACGTCGCAATACCTATCACACGGGACTGAAAAGTGGCGCCAGTGACTGAAAAGTTGAAAGGAAATCGTTTGGTATGGTCACGTGAAGAGGAGGGATAAAACGCATGTTACTAAAAGAGTTCTAAGTACCTAGGTAGGTATACATGTAGATGGATGTAGAGGGAGAGGGAGGCCAAGAGAGGTCAGTGTGTCGTCTTAGGGTGGATAGTGTGAGGAGTGATATGAAAGAAATGGGAGTTAGTGATTGAGTGACGGGTGACAGGACAGAATGGAAGAAAAATACGTGTTGCGTCGACCCGTCGAAGAAGAAGACCACGTTCCTATCACACAGGAATCTGTTTGTAAATAATTCAAACAGGCAATGAAGTTGACTCGAAATATTCCCGCCAAAACCTCTGGTAGGTCATATCCACGTCTTATCCGTGGTCTTATCTAATAACTACATAGGTAAGTAGGTAGGTAGGTACCTACCTAGGTACCAAAATAAATGTAAATTTCTAGTTACAGCATCTCCAAGTCTTGTTAATTATATAAACTTCAGTTAAGTAATTCAATCTATGGTAAATAAACAGTACTTACATAACGTTTATGTTCAGTTAAAGCTAGTTTGAACATTTTATAATCTAATTATACGTTGGTACTTATCTACTGGGCTATTAATCTGGCTCATAACACGTTTTATAGTAATTTTCTTGTAAATTACATCATCAGATCAACAGCTAAGCTCCAGTAGACCGTATCTAGCTAGTCTGTTTAATCTTAAACTAATAAATAAGTGGGTAATAAACGTTTAGGTGTTTAATTAACAATAAACAAACAAAACAGTCGTTTAAGTAGAGACATTAACTAAATTACCCACGAATCCCTCGATAAACTATAACTTCTGTTCAATACGAATAAATAACAAAGTAGGTAGAATTAGTATTTCTATATCAAAACTTTTTCGAGCAATTATAACCATGGAGGCTTTATGTCGGCATCACGAACCAAGGTTCAATGACCAAGAAAAAAAGATATGTATGAAGGCTCTATTGGCAGTGCGCTACCTATAAACTGGGTTCATAATAGATAATCTTATCTTTTAAGACGGTAAAAAATTAGGTACTCTGTTTAAAAAAAAAATTGAATTATATTTAACTTGTACTAACTTATCTGAAATAGTTCCAGGAAGCGTAATCAAGTAACAAAAAAACTGCCTAAATCGTTTCAAAGCTATAAGAACTCCATAACGAAACAATAGGTTATAAAAAGATAGAAACACGAACAAAAAGTTTCAAATAAGAACTATTCCCAAGATAACTTTACTTTGCCTATGAACTGAACATGCGCGGTAGCGCTTTCCGATGTAAACAAACCCAAAGTTTCTGAAACTTTTCCAAAGTTAGTATAACCTACCTTTAGGGCTAAATGTGGTTGTAGCAAGTCCAAACTCCAGTAATATAGACACAATCCACTTGGATTCACAACATTCCTAAAAACACTGGCTCAAAACTAGTTGCTTCACTTGCACTACTGATGCCGCACTTTTTAACTTAAATTTATCATAAAATGCCTTAAAATCACTCCAAATATCACTTTTACGGTCAACTACACAACTTTTTCACTTATTCTATCGTTAATTATAAGGATTCGTATTATAAAAACTTAAAAAATCGTCGTAAACAATCGGAGCAACACTCGGCACGCGACGGCCATCTTCCGCCAAGGCGTAGTTTGAGGGTAATTTCACTAGAGGGAGTTACTTCTCATCCAACTTAAAAGTTTTTATTATAACGAATTTTAACAATGACTCTGGGATTCATCTGCAATACAACTGAAAAAAGATTTAACAATAAAAACAGCCTAATTCAATCAATATGACACACTTTGTGTACTTACATACAATAATAGATTATTTTGCCGGTACGTTATATTAGTTATTTTTTTGTTCGGTTACAACACTGTATGAGAGGCAATGTTGACCTACTTAAAAAAACACTTCGAATAGTAGATTTTTATAAAAAGCTCTGGTTATTTAGTGTCGATATTTCACAATATTATTTGGCAAACTTAGATTTCTTTTATTTATTTGATACTTTATTTAGTACAATATACAAAAAATGAGCTTAGGAGTTAATTTTGGTGATGAGCTTGAAAACTATGATGTTATTGTTTAGTAATTAGGTTTTCACATTAAGACTGACTTGACTTGGATAATAATTTTATTTGACTTTGTAGGATTCGAAAATAAAATAATTATTGTTGGTAAAGAATTACGATTGCAAACGAAATTCATTCATAAACATCAATACAAGGAAATATTGAAAAAAAAAATGCTTTATTATATTGAGGTTTATTATTTTTTTATTAGTTTTATCCTATTACAAAAAGTTTTGGGAGTAAATTCATAATGCGTTCAGCTATGACAAGAAATTCCCTGCCTTGTTTCCTGTTATCTACAACTTGGGGCCTTTGGTTTTTAGATCGTCAAGAGTGAATAGATTACTTCTAGATAAGCGTGCTCTATCGTCGACCCTATTAATAATGACGATAAAAACGACGATGTTGTGATGAAATAGAGTCGGTACCAAAATAGGTACTTACCTACTTTTATCTTGTACACTGCAATATGATTGACTCACCTTTAATATCTGTGTTCAACAGTGAATATTGAATGTTTACGACCTCTAAGGCGCCACTTTACGAACTATGAAATCTTGTATGATTTGAGTCTCCACGCGATTTGAGCATATAATGAATAGCCTGAAATCCTCTATATGGTAATTGCACAAACCAGACGTAACACCCGTCTGGTCGGAGGACCCTGCTTTTTTAAAAGGGGTGACTCTCCGTTCCAAAACGCTCCAAAATTATTTCTAATATATTTTTTTAATGCTCAGTGTTAAATTCGAAGTTGTGACAAAACTGATCTCAAGTTCTTAATCAATTAAAGCTCGCATTATGTTGTTCCCGCCTCATGATTTTGAGTAGTATTTTTAACTATAGGCTGGTAACACCAAAGTATTGTCAAATCAAAATGTCAACACAAGAAAGTGGATGTTTGTTTATTTTGTAGGAGAAAACAATAAAAAAAGGTGCTAACTTGTGAATGAACATCAAATCGGATAAAATTGATTACAAAGTATCATTACGCTAATCAACTAAATAACAAGATACCGTAGTAATTCCAAAACACCAAAGCTATTATTGCGAATTCTAACACCCGGTTGGTTGGAAGCTTGTTTTTAAGATTTATTAGTTATATATTGTGGCTAAATAAAGTACTAAAGCAATATATATTCACTAAAACATGAAATTATATTAAAACTAACTCCCTAAGACCATAAGGAGCCACTAGATACTCAGCGGTTCACTTACTTGGAGTTTCTAATGGGTAAATTTTCAGGTTGGATATCAAAACTGTTTTCTAATTTAGATTTTGGGCTGCAACAAGAGTGGTTTCTACATGTAGGGCATCAACCTTAGTAAGCTTTGACTGGGAGCTTTGTAAAACCCTGGGTTTAAAAGTTTAAAAGTCACAGTAATATTATAAGTTTGTGTTTCTTGATAGCTACAACTTTAGGGTTTTTAAGTCTAGAGTGAATAGGTTACTTCTAGGCAAGCACATCATCACTTACCATCAGGTTAGATAGTTGTCAAGCACAAATCTATCAACAAAAAAAATATGTTGATTGTATTTTATACTAGCTGCTCCCAGCAGCTTCGCCCGCGTGATAGCAGAAAATTATCAAAAGGGAACATACTTCCGGGATAAAAAGTATCCTATGTCCTATTCCAGGACATGCTCTATCCGTATACCAGGTTTTGCCATTCAGGCGTGAAGACGTAACAAACAAACAAACTCACTTTTGCTTGTATAATACTAGTAATTAGTAGTCATTCATGATTGATGGAATTGATTGACGCTTGCATGACTATGTAATAGTCGCTTTAGATATTTTGGTAAATAATGGATTATTTGATACAGCTTTCAGCCGTTTTGTTTTTCGAATCTCTGGTTGTTGGGTTTTCTTTAGAGTCTGATTTCTAAGGCCATACTGGATTCGATATTATAATATATTATTAGAATAATTCTGCGAGCAATGTGCCCTGCCCATTGCCACTTAAGTTTGGCGATTCTTCGGGCTATATCGGCAACCTTGGTTCTCCTGCGGATATCTTCATTTTTGATTTGATCCCACAAGGAAACTCCGAGCATAGCCCTTTCCATTGCCGAATCGATCATTCATTGTGGTCACAAGATCGATCATTGTGGCGACACTTATGGGAGGCCTATGTCCAACAGTAAACGTCTGTCGGCTGAAATGATGATGATGATTAGAATAATGTAAATATCTCTTTGCAGGGCTCGATCTAGTTGGGCAGTTGCCCAGAGCGGCAAAAACTTAGGGGCGGCAAAATTGACTTATTCCTGTCTTCCAACCTACGCATCCACACTTAAGTTGGCAGGTTGAGAAGTTTATGTTCCACCTTCTAACCTACTTCAGGTTGGATAGTAGAAATATTTAAGACTCATGACCACAAAAATGGTTATGTGTATGAAAAGGGCGGCGAAAATTATCTTTGCCGCGTTTTTCCGCGCGCGTGCTTTAGGGTAGGGGCTAGCTATTGCTAGATCGGGCCATGCATGTTCGGGCAAGTCGGTCAAGCTAGCGTTTAGGAGGAGTTAGGTGGCAAAACACACATATATTTAGTTTGCTTTAGTTCAGCTCCACATTTTGTAACAAAGCCAAAATCTCAGTTGTGGCAGGTTTAGTACACGATTTCGTAATAAAAAAACGTTCTGAGGTCTTATCGTAGCATGTTAAAAGGTCAGTTGTACGAGCGGGAAAGAGGGATGAAGCTATACATCCTATATAGCTTTATCCCTTTAACTGGATCGCGTTAATAGCTTGTGGTAGGGCCTCAAGAGAGAACTACACGAGACCGGAGCACACGTGGACCACGCCTGATTTGTTCATAGCGACGCGATGCGCGGCGTCGCGTGGCGTAGATCTAGTGTAGCTAGTGTATTTGTCTTATAAAATGTATGGAGACCTACGCCAGATCGTCGACCTTTAGTACTCAGCGACCTTGGCTTAGCACACCCCAGGTTGGAGGTTTGCGGAACAGAGAGTAAAGTCCCACAAACCTCCGTTGAAAAGGGAGGATCTTCCGACCAGACAGGTGTTATCGTCTGGTGGGTGACTGCTCGATAGTTGGTTTCGGGCTGTCGTATGTATTCAAATGCGCGCGGAGAACTTTGATTGCGCGATGCAGGATTTCGTATTTTCTTCGTGTTTTTCTGTCCATGTATTATGTGGCGTCATAGATGTCGCTACAACCTTTTTCGTTATTGTTTTTGTGTCCATGTAGAAATTAAAGTTCAAATTACTGTCGTATAAAAGAATTTCATTTTGTCACAAGATCCAATAAAAAAAAACCATCCTTCTCCAATAACTCGGTACAGAACTTCTAAAAAGCAATATCTAAACTTGCGCCTGACTACTCCTGCAATTGGAAAATAGCATTAAAACTGAAATGGACTTTGGAACCACTTCGGAAGTGTTAAACCCTTGGGGAGCAGTGTTATTGGGGCCAGCGAAATTGTATGGTCGCACTGACGTATAATAAAAAGTTGCAATACAATACGGGGATATCATGTTGTTTCTCTTAAATAAAGATGGGGGGTAGGACTAGAATTGGAGTCACCATTTTAGCCGAAAGACGTCCATTGTTGGACATGAGCCTTCCCAAGTGTCGTCATAATGACTGGTCATGTGCGTCTTGCATCATTCGGATCCCGCGACCCTCACCAGGTCGTCGGTCCACCTCGTGGGAGGCTTCCCAACGCTGTGAAGAAGTGATGTGGAAGTCAAATTCAAAACCAACCAGGCGCTTTACTTTGTGTAATCTATTTCATCACCACTGCTCTGAAAATGGGGAAGGAAAACATCGCGAGGAAACTGGCGTTTCTTAGTGCCAAAAAATTCGAAAACATGTGCGTGGTGGATTAAGATACCTACAACGGATGGTCCCTTCCATATGCAGGCCTGAGTCCCAGCGGTGGGAAAATTATAACGCTAATTATCTACTCTACGCTTTACGCTTACGCTAATGGTAGCGCGTTTTCTGAGTCTCTCAAATGGTTGCCAGTATAAGTTGTTATACGAATCTAAAGTAATTCGCAAGTTATTTCGACGGCGAAACTTTTGTCAGAAATATTTTGCGAAGTCACTTTGTTAAAGATTCACTGGCAACTTGACGGTTCTCGATTCTAATATTTTGATTGTTATGTGACTGATCAACAGCATCTGTAATATAGCTTTTGAGCTAAAAATACGTCGGTAATTTTACAATTATTCTACCAGTTGACCAGGTGAACTTCGTACATGATGTATCCAGTATATCTTTTGATATAGTCGACCGTTTGCGATGAAACGAAGCCTAAGTAATATATCAAGTTACCCGCAATTTTAATGTATAAAAATTATCTACATTGATTTCTTATATTTTACGTGACGCGCGCAAAACTAAAAACTTCTACATATTTATTATACGCAGCTTTACCTTCGAAAAAAGAAAAAAAAATGTATCTACCCACTTTTTCAACTCTTTCTCTAATTTTTCGCTCCGCATGTTGAAATGATGAATTTAACGGAAGGGTCGGCAGATAAAACAAGAGATTACCTTCAGAATGGCCATTAGGTGACGGTGCGGTATTCTTTAAAGCATTTATTCAAGAGTAATGTGTTACGTCAGCAGGTAATTTTAAGGGTAATTTGGGTTAATATATTTTATAGTAGAAGCTGAGGCTAAAAACTTATTTCAAGAAAACTATTAAAAGGACTTTTGGAGAAAGGTCCAGTTGTAAAGGTTTGCAATAGGTACCAGAAGTCTTACCATGACGTCTTATATTGTCAAGCGTGCGAGAGGGGGAGAGGGATGGAACTGTACAACGTCACCACCAACTCCATCCCTTTAACAGTTCAGTCTAGGTCGTCGACAGCCTCGTTGGTCTCGTGGTCGCAAACGCGGCTGCTGAGCGTGGGATCCTGGGTTTGATCCTCGGATTGGCCAAAAAGTGCTTTTGAGTTTGACCAATAGGAATTACTCTGTAGCTGCTCGAATTAGGGTAAAGCCGTTGGTGCTGCGCCTGATCTCTCTCTGGTCGTGTCGGATTGCCGTTCCACCGGACTAATAATTTAAATTATTAGTTTTAAATACGTAAATGTTTCTGGAAGGGAAGGCTCTGGAGTGGAAAACCACGGTACGTATCGGAAGACGCAGCGTTGGAGGGCCTCCTTCAAAGTGGACCGATGATCAGGTAAGAGTTGCGAGAATCTGGTGGAGCATCCGATGCCCAAGACCATTCATTGTGGCGATACTTAGGGGAGGCATATGTCCAACAGTGGACGTCTTTCGGCTGAAATGACGATGACGATAATGCATCGCATTAACCCTTCAGATACCGTCAATTAGAGACACAATAGTAAGACAATAGATGCGCGGCCACCGGTGGTCGCTTGGGGATTCATGAATTAAGAGCTCATGGTAGGATCTTTGAAAAGGGGTCATTGAAGTGGTCGTAACTCAACAAAATTGAAGATTGATAGATTTAATCCCAAGCATAGATGTAACGATAAAACAAATTTTCAATTTCCGAACGAAATATTTGTGAACTACCTACATAACGTAGCAAATAAATGTATTTACTTTGAGGGAAATGGAATATCCTGTAAATGTCCAAAGTGATTTTATCAAAACGTTTTTTCATTTGTAAATGATGCGATTTCGGCTGTTTTTAGATGTATTGGTTCAAAATATTAATAATGTATGTTGTAGATACATATTAAAATATCTGGGTAGATATCTGTATGTGGAAATGAAATTAGCGTTTTTCTAAAATGTTTATGTTACACGTCAATTTTTGTACTTTTAGAGATCCTTTAGAGATGATAGTTTCATCTCTAAAGGATAAACCTTCCAAAACGTAGTTCTCTATGGAGAAGAAGAAGAAAGAAACTCCATGGACATTCATCTGCCTAGGTAGTATAGTCTGTCTAAAAAGTCAAAGGACTTGGGCATTTTGTATAATATTTAATCATTTCAAAAATACTTATATTTGATACTTTTTGTAAGGTTCTTCTATTAGTAAACTATATATGATCAAGATCTTTTAATTAATAATATAATCTTCTATATTTATAAAAATAAAACCCGTTTTCCGTTGTCACGACATAGCATGAAAACGGCTTTACCGATTTGGCTGTTTTTTTTTTGTTGTGATTGTTATTGTGAGGATAAGGTTCTTATGGAAAAAAAATAAAATTAGGGTAGTGTAGGGTAGAGTAGAGTAGGGTAAAGTAGGGTAGAGTAGAGTAGAGTAGGGTAGATTAGGGTAGAGTAGGGTAGAGTACGGTAGAGTAGGGTAGAGTAGTGTAGAGTAGTGTGTAGAGTAGGGTAGGGTAGAGTTGGGTATAGTAGGGTGGAGTAGGGAAGAGCGGGAGCGAAGCCGCGCGGGCAAAAGCTAGTAATATAATATATTCCACAACTATCACACAACGCCGTCTAGTCGCCGTCACCGACATCGTAATTAACTTTAATTATTGAACCAGGGCAGGGTTGACTACATCAGATTTCATTTTGCCCAATTCGTTTGACTTTTTAGACAAACTACCACATTTAAGAATTTAAGAGTGCGAGAAATTCATAAAGAAATCAGACGTCTGTAATTCTAAATACTCAATTGAACAGTAACTAACAGACCTATAAATAAATACAGACATGAAAATCAAACGAAACTACAGTCCAAACGGAAGGATAACGCATTTAGCGAGTCGGGGAACTTTATAACGTGCCTAATTGAAATGCGGTTGGCGCGGGCGTGGCGGGCCGTAGGTCTGAATTTTTTACAAACTCGTCCGCTCCAGAACCCAGCATTTTGAATACATCTATATTTAGCTACAAAACTTTCGCGACGACTGGTTTTTGCGTTTTGAATCGGTTTTGTTTTAACGTCTCTAAAACCTTTTTGGATTGGCCTGTGGGTAAAGTTGCCACTGTTGCCAGATCTTGAAACTGAAAAGTCCGCCTTTGTACTTTTATGTTGCATGAAGTTTTAATAAATAAATAAATAAATAAAAGCCGGACAATTCAGCCCGTTTAGCCGGACGTTTTTGGTAAAAAAGGCGATAATTTGTTTTAAATTATATTTGAACATCAATAATGGCGTGACGCACAGGACCGTTCTTTGTGGCGACGCTTGATGGAGGCCAACATTACATTAGACGTCTTTGGGCTGAAATGATGATGATAATGATGAATGTTTAATGGTCACCCATGAAACTCTCCACCATGTGCTGCCCAAGACGTCGACGGCGCGCACTGTTCTCGCGCGCTTTTTAATGAGTTGTCAGCAACAGCAGGGGCCCAGCCGGGTCGAAGCCTTCTGGGGCCAGGGTTATCCGAAAGGGAGCTCGAGCCCCGGTGTGAAGGCTAGAAGGAACGGGGTGGTTTAGTCAGTAAGAGTCTGACACTATCTCCCGCTCATTGTTGTCATTAAACGATTTTCCTCACCATAAAAAAAAAACACCATATATTAAAGAAGAATCTTTGATTTCTTTGGCCACATTGCCAGAAAGAAGAAGAGGAAAGTGAAAGAAGACAGGTGATTACCTGGAAAAGTTGCTTCTGAAAGGTAAAATTGATGGGAAAAGACGTTACGTTCGTCAGACCAAATCCGTGTTACACTGGAGACCACAGTCTGCGACGCCATCCACATCGCTGAAGGTAGGACAACATGGTGAAATGTAGTCCACAAGAAAGTTACTCGTCGAGTTCACGACCCTCGGCATTGAGGATAAATGACACAATGAGGGAGGTAATGTTGACTGATAGAATTGCTAGTCTCATCTGCTGCACTAGCAGTACAAGGCAAGGCAGAACACATGACAAATCTAAAACAATAGTCATCATCTTCAGCCTTCTTAATGTTCCCACTGCTCGGACTCAGGCCTCCTCTCTAGGAGAGGTAATGGGAAACAATCCACCACGCGGGCCCTGTGCGGGTTGGTGGATGTCACATGTCTTCGAATTTTTGGTTCTAGGACATGTCGGTTTCTCACGATGTTTTCTTTCACCGTTTTGTTGCAGTGGTGATGAAATAAATTACACAAAGTAATGCGCCTGGCTGGGTACGAACCCACAACCTACAATTCGTTGTAAGTCGGGGCCGTTACCATTCGGCTACCACTGTTCTTCTAAGCTCTTAAAAATCCTAACAAAACCTGGAGAGGTCGGACTCCTAATTTGGGCGGACACGCAACTGACTGTATCCAACTTTATCCAGACGCCTGGCAACGTTACCTGCGGGGTTCATCGAAAGAGTTCAGGAATGCAAAAGGCAATTAAAGGAACACAGGTGGGTTTTAGTCAGTAAAAGTCTGACACTCTCTCTCAAAATTTTGGGCTATTGATTTTGTTGTTAGACGATTTGTTGCTTTTAATTTGTTGCAGGCGTCATTAAAAAATTTAAATGTTTCCTTGTCCAGCTTTAGGCGGGAACGGGAGGGCGCTTCAGATTTTTACTGATGAAAACCTACTCCTATTTACTTCTTTACCTTCGTTACAGGACCCCAGGGTTCTCTTTCGCATAACCCATGGTCCCAGTACAGTAGGCTTCGACCCTGCTAGGCCCCTGCGTTTTCAAATACATCGTAGGCACATAACGCATACCAGACATAGCAGGATTTAGACGCGGGCTCGCGGACGGCGAGCCATGGGTTGCTCGCAGTCCGGTAACTGTCCGAACCGAGCCCAAGACGTCGACGGCACGCCTCTAGGAGTTGTCAGCAACAGGAGGGGCCCAGCTGGGTCGAATCCTACTGGGGCCAGGGTTATCCTATAGGAAGCTCGAGCCCCGGTATGAAGAGGCTAGAAGGAACGGGGTGGGTTTTAGTCAAGAGTCTGACACTATTATTTATTTATTTATTTATTTAATACTTCATGCACACAAAAGCCAAAAAAAAAGACATCTGCTGTCTTTTTTTTTACTGTGAACCAATCAAATTAACGCCACACATCCCCAGCAGAGAACAGAAAAATAAAATTTAAAATGGTGACAAAGTGTGATTCAATTTGGTTGGTCGCGGGCAAATTAAATAAAGAGAGTCGCTGTACACTGCATTTTTCTATAGCCCTAATTTTGTGAACGTCGTATGAATTTTAATTTGCCGCCCTTTTTTCAGTTTTGATGTGCTTATTATTTTTTTTCTGTGAGAAATTGTGATGTGATGTAACTGGAAAATAATTGGAGAAAAGCTTTTAGATAGGTATTGATTTTCATAGGCTTTCTCTATCAATCCTATAAGTATACCAGAATACTTGCTCACTAGATTTTTGGTTTTAGCTGTGGGATTAACCCAAAAGAGAAAGATAATAATTTTTTTTTTGCAAAGAAACCTGTCTTAGAAAGACGCAGGAATGTCTGTAAGTTTAGGAGTCAGGGTGTCAACTTTTGGTAACGTAACAGATATTAGCATGTTAAAAAGATTTGTCTCAATAAAATATTATTATTATTACCTATAATCGATTTTAATTTGATTGCATGTTGCGGAGATGAGAATGTTGAGATGGATGTGTGGTGTGACGAGAATGGATAAAGTGAGAAATGACTGTATTAGGGGAAGTTTGAAAGTGGCGCCAGTGACTGAAAAGTTGAAAGGAAATCGTTTGTATGGTCATGTAAAGAGGAGAGATGAAACGCATGTTGTTAAAAGAGGACCTCTTGGATGGCCAAAGAAAAGATGGATGGATTGTGTGAGAAGTGATATGAATGAAAAAGGAGTTAGCGATAGCGTGACGAGTGACAGGACAGAATGGAAGAAAAAAACATGTTGCGCCGACCCCAAATAAAACGGGATAAGGGCAGGAAGATGATGATGATGATGAACCGATTTTAATTTCGGAAGTCGGTGTAGCACAAATAAACACAATACAACAAACACAATAACAACACACAACTAGTATTTTTTTGCCATTTTTAATCTTTTTTTTTTAATTCTTTTTTTTAATTTTTTAACTGTTTATAAATAACACTTTTTAACCGACTTCGAAAAGGAGGAGGTTCTATGTTAAGCTGAAAGTATTTTTTGTACTGGTAATAATTTAATTGGAGGTTGAGCCTAGTTAGTAACTCAGATATGACATAATTTACACCAAAATAAAAATATCTACATAAAATAAACTTTGTTTAAAAATTGTTGCAGGCTTACAATTCATTCTCAGAACCTTAACAAGGAGACATTCTTCAAAATCAAAAGTTATTCCAAAGAGCAATTCTGGTCTTTAGATCCCATTTCAAAGTCTTTGATACTACTAGGTATATTTCAAAGATTCTCGGGATGAAATAGTTCAGTATCTTTGAGAGCTCTTTCGTTACGGCTAGGGTTGCCAGCTCTTCAAACCGAAAACCCCGGACAGACTATCCTATTTAGCCGGACATTTACTCAAAAAGGCTGACATTTTTTTTGAAGTCTAACATAATTTTTTAATAACAATAAAATCTTAAAATCTAATGAAAAACAATATAATTAATTGATATAATTAATAATTCGAAGACTTGTAACATTCACCAAGCCGCACTGGACTCGCATGGTGGATTACGTCCCATTCCCTCTCTAGAGGATCGAGGCCTGAGTCCCAGCAGTGGGAACTTTAAAAAGGCTGATGATGATGATGATGATATAATTACTAGACTAATTGCATGTCCGCTCTTTTGTGATAGCGAGACAAGATAAGGCAGAGCTCAAATGACAATTCTATACAAAATGGTCAAATTTAATTCATTAAACCCCAAGCGAACGCCGGGGTTCGCTCCGTCATTGTCTTTATAATATGTCTTTAATTACGGTATCCGAAAAGGTAAAAAAGCCTTACAAAAGCCGGACAGGCCGGACGCCACCTAATTTGGCCGGACACGCAACTAAAAAGCCTGACCGTGTCCGACTTTATCCGGTCGCCTGGCAACGCTAGTGACGACCATCTTCAATTATTTCTCCGAAGTACTTATTTGGGTTCATTGTATGTATTTCGAAAATTCCTTTATTAGTAGAATAATCTAAAAGTTTTGAGGTCCACAGTTTAATAGCCCATTGTCTATATAGTTTTGAGTACTTTGAAACAGCTTTCGAAACTTCACAGTAAAACCGCAGTTTGTAATTTAATAAGGCTAGGTTAGGCTAGATTTTGGTTTAGTGGGTTATATGGGGAGGTGTAAGGGCTCAAGAGATCCATTTAAGAGTGCTAAAGAATTTTTTTTAAGGTTTGAAATCCATGAAATTACTTCTCCCGCTCTAAAGTGGGGTGAGAGGGAGTGTCAGGCATTTACTGTATAAAACCCAACTATATAAATAATACTACAACTACCTTACACAACGCCGTCTAGTCTCAAGCTAAGCAGAGCTTGTGTTATGAGTAGACAACTCGAACTCGCATGCTTAATAGAAGACATACGTTCAAAAATGTGGGTATTTAAAAACTGAACCTTATTATTGAAACATGTTTTTTAATATTCAAATACTTTCTTTTTTAAGGTATCTTTATGATTGACTTTGGAACCACGGGCGCTCAGAGTGGGGACTCTGCTCGCTCATCGGGGCATTCCAGGGAAGACGGTAGCACAGTGGTCACGTGCTGCCGTGCACAAAGAGGCTCAGAGGAGACCGTAATAGTCTCTTCAGGGATGTGTCGTAACAGGCGTTGCACTGAGGGGGTTCCGGAATGGTGGTTATTTGTAAAACACTAACAACCCTGCAGGACTGTATTACTAACATCGTAAACGACAATTTTTGTTCTATGACTTTTTACATAACATAACACATTTACCAAAAACAAACCTCAAGATTTCGTTGTTCTATCTAACACATTTCAACTCTGTTTTTTGCTGAATCTACTTACGGCTCCCGCGTACTGTTTTCATAATAATAGTAAGCAGGCTTCCGAAACATTGTAATTACAGCAAGCATTCGCACCATTTTCGTGTACTCGACATTACAATATTGATACACCATCATGTAAAGATGCCGAAAGACTGCCGAATTTCACTAAAAGAACACGTATGACGCGACCTAAGCGCATCAATGCGACTGACCGACTAGTGAGTAAATAGGTCAAGTTCATGTTCAGCTACCCTCCGTACAGAACAAATGATCATGCTCATCACGTAAACATTTGTCCTGGGTGGGAATCGAATCCACGACCTCCGGCATAGCAGTCAGGGCTACTAACCACTAGACCAACAAGCCAGTGAAACTCATGTAGTGCCAAAACTGTGTTTTGTACACGTGAGTCAAGTGACCTACATCTTAACCTAGGGCGTAGTTCTACTGCCTTTCTTTTAAATAAATCGTAGGTATATAGATTATTGTGCCCTTTCCAATTGATCTACGAGTATTGTATTAGACACGTTAGTCATAATATCAGCAGAACTAGAGATGTACCGTTGCCGGCAATATGGGAATATTGCTGGCAATATTGCCACCAATATTAATACTTCGGGCAATATTCCCGGCAATATTGCCACCAATAATCCCATTTCATTTCAATATTGCTGGCAACGGCACATCACTAAGCAGAACTGTTAATTTATTGGGTATACCTACATAATATTCTCGCTAATGGAATTCAGGTACAAATGTTTCAATCTCTCTTTAATAGTCTCACGATCGTTTCGGCATTCTGCCGATATTTTAGTTTTAGTTCTGGCAAAATAATCGTTCCTCGTGCCTGATAAAAAAAGACTTGCAACAAATATTACATTTAAAAGTTTGCTATTCACTTTCCGCCAGGCGCTGGTATAACATGTCCGTTTCGACTGAAATGGTGTGTATGATAAACAGCCATGCATTCACTGCAACCCCGGAAGGTTTGCTACCTTTATTGAGCTACCTCCGAAGTTCTTCATCAGTTAAAAAAAAAGGTGACCATACCTGCTAAACAGGGCGCGATCTAGTATTATAATATCTACTATTTGCCGCTCCGGCAAAGATTTGAATACCCTTTTACAAACACAAATACATATAAGTCATGGGTCTTAAGTCTTAAATATTTTCGATATCCAACCTGAAGTAGGTTGGAAGGTGGCACATAAAATTCTCAACCTACCAACTTGGGTGTGGACAGCTGGTATGGAAGATAGGAATAAGTCAATTTGGCTGCCCTTCAATTTTTGCCGCTCTGGGCAAATGCCCGGCTTTCCCTCCTTTAGATCCGGCTCTGCTGGTAAAATATCTCGTAGGTACTCTTTTAGATAGAGTTCTGAACATACCTACAAAGAATCATCAAAATCCCTAAACATAAATAAAAGAGCACTAATAAATTTATTTCATATAGGTACAGATTTGGTGAAATGAGGCTATACCATACCATTGTGATGTGTGTACTTTACACAGTTTGCACATCTGGAAGAGTTAAGTACCTACATAATTTATGAAAAAATGTTCTTAATAAACAGACATGCGCTTAGGTACTGCAATTCTGGAAGATTTGCTATTATTTGAGGTGTTCCTTGGTCTATCTCTAAAGTCTTCATCGGCTCTCCGCCAGATTTAAATGGTACCATCCTGCAGAAACAATCATTTAGGTAGTACAATTACACCTTAGTTTGATGTCTTTTCTAAAAAAAGCTGTAGCACAAAATAAGATTGTGAGACATTTATGAAAGCGCCATCTACAATATTCATAGTGCACTAGCTAGCTGAATATTTTAGTTCGTGACGTAATCGTATAGATGTCGCTACACACCTCACTTTTAAAAGGTAAAAATAAAAACCAAGTTGATTGTATATTGGATTAATTGATTTCCACAAATATATTAATTTTATAAAAATTGTGGCTACAAGATACGACATAAGCTCTCTGTATCGGCTGTTACCTGTTTTGTCGACATAGAGTTAAGGTATGTTGGTTTATAAACATAAACACATAGGTAATACTATAAGTACATTCAGTCAAAAAAGTATCGGGAATGGATGATTTGTTTATGGTTCCAAATTCAAATTTTTGTTTTTTTTTGTAGTTGTTAGATTGGCACAACTGTTTTCCATTTTGGCGTGGAGTTTGAGTTGCATCTGTTATTTATATTAAATACAGTGCTGGTTTTAGTAATATCATATATAGAATGTATTGCGAATTTCATAATGGACAAAAATATCGAACAAAGAGTTTGTCTTAAATTTTGGAGTCACTGAAAATGTTACAGAAGGCTTACGGTGAATCGACTTTATCAAAAACTCGTGCTTATGAGTGGTTCAAAGCGTTCAAAAGCGGTCGAGATGTGATGGAAGATTTGCCTCGCTCTGGTAGGCCGTCAACGTCTGCAACTGAAGTTAACATCGCACAACATCACATCGAATTTTTGACCAAACACTCAACAAATACCATCCAGCAACCACCATATTCACCAGATATGGCTCCTGCTGACTTTTTTCTTTTTCCTAAACTCAAATTACCACTTCGTGGCACCCGTTTTCAATCGATAGAAGACATAAAGGAGAATTCGCGGCGAGAACTGAACTCAATTCAGGAAGCAGCGTTTAAAAAATGTTTTGATGAATGGATTATTCGTTGGCGCAAGTGTATCGTTTCTAAAGGAGCATACTTTGAAGGTGATAAAATAAATTTGGATGAATAACAGACATTTTGTGTATTATTGATCTTTTCCCGGTACTTTCTTGACAGAGTAGTATATGATACTTATATAATTATAAACATAAACTAACCTATTTATTTAGACGATTTTGTGTATCATACGATGTTTTTTAATACACTTACGACTCGTGGAGTTTTTTGTTTCGGTGGGATAATCATCTAATGACATCGCCGCGCTCTTGGGCGGAGCGGGAGATAAAGGAATGGAGTATATGGGAAGGAGATACGATGAAAGTAATGGGCGTGATAGAAGCCACGCACAACGGCGACGAGCACGCGCACTTTTCTGCACAAGTGCGGAAAACAGTAAATTGCGCGGCTAAATGCGGTGAATAGGGGCGGGTTTTCGAGTAAATGTATTGAAAAGATATTATCGTGCACAAGTGCGTACAACAGAGAGTGCACAAATAGAAGTGCACTCTCTGTTACTTTACTCTCATAGTCCGATGGGATGGCAATCCGACACGACCGGAGGGAGATCAGGCCCAGGACCGACGGCTTTACGTGTTGTTTGAGGCACGGGGGTGTCACATCACCGACTTCCAAACCCCAGGCTACTACAGAATACCTAAGTCCTCAACGGCGCGCATTGTTCTCGCTGGCTCAAGGAGTTGTCAGCAACAGCAGGGGCTCAGCCGGGTCGATTCCTACTGAGGCCAGGGTTATCCGAAAGGAAGCTCGAGGCCCGGTATGAAGGCTAGAAGGAACGGGTGGGTTTTTAGTCAGTAAGTCTGACACTATCTCCGCTTCGCCCAAGAGCGGGGGTTGTCATTGGATGATTTTTCCCACCATAAAAAAATCCGTAATTGAAAAACTCAATGGTACTTTTTGCCCGACCCGGGAATCAAACACTGGACTCCACTCAGTAGTCGCGCTTGCGACCACGAGATTAATGAGGCAGTTATAATTAAGAAATAATTACGGAAAACTATTGAATTTTAATTGAATTATTCGAGTTTTGAAGTATATTTAATGTCCTCGGTTTAAACATTAATCAAACCTTATTTATTCGACATTTGTTCATTTATTTTATCAACGCCTTATTTTTGTTTTCTTAGGGTCAGCTCTCTCGACTATACTTGTACAGTGAACCCGCACATTCGTATAATTAAGTAGGTTATGCAACTTCAGCGTTTACACACGCGCGACCATTTAGTATAGTAGTTGCTAAGTAAATATAAATCAGTGATTTTTCTACATTCAACACTAATAAAACCGCCCGTTTTATTATCATCCCCGGTTTCTATCATTTCACCATAAGTGTGCAGACTGAGAAGACGTAACGTTGTGAGGCGCATAGTAAAATCGTTGGCAACACGACGCCTCGCTGCGCAGCGAGACGCCGCGCGGCGCAGCGGAACGTGTCTACATTCGCCACGTGCTCGCGTCTACCCGCAGTCTACCATTTGCAAGCGCATGAGAACGACGTATATTTAGCGGGTGCATTATGGAGATCGATGAGAAGTAAATAGTAGAGACAAGTCGCCACGGCAGCCTCGGCTGCGCCTCGCGGCGTCGCGCGGCGTCGTGAGGCGTACCGCCGCTCTTGCACGCCGCGCGTACCAGCGATGCACCGCTGCGTCGCGATGCACCGCTTTACGCCGCGAGGCATTACGAGGCGCAGCGCTGCATGATGCAACGTATTCTAAATTCTCACAATGAAATGTGTATTTTATCGCGTAGTAAATAAAGTTCTAGTTTGAGTCACTCTATTAAAATATGGGCGCTGTTACGCATCGCGTCGCGTCTCGGTGTGAGCTGACCCTAACAGAAAAATACTTTAAAAGTAGAGTGACGTAAATAACATATACAAGGTACGTTAGTATGCGAAACCTGAAATACGTGTTTAGTATTTTAGTGTAAATAATCTACTGTACAAAACATAATTGTGTCATGAAAGATCACAAAGTTATAAGCTTGTTATGTTACCAGGTTGTCAGCACAAATATATGGTCTGCCATCCGAACGACTGAGGACTTGTTTTGCTCCGGCACCCAGTAGTGCGCTGGCGCCTAAAGCCCGCTATGACCTGCCGTGACCTGTGTTGTACTTGCGTACTTAGCGTCCGTGGAGCGTTGGTTTTGAGAAAAAATCGATAAAGAAGACCGGTGTTATTCATGGATATCGGAAGATAATGAAAGGCCCTATCAAATTACTGTATTGTATTCATCGTCATCTTTCAGCCCAAAGACCACATCAGGTCATCGGTACACCATGTGGGAGACCTTCAAACACTGCGTCTTCCAGTCATCATTCATCATTTCAGCCGACAGACGTCCTCTGTTGGACATAGGCCTCCCCCAAGCGTCGCCACAATGATCGATCCTGTGCGTCCCGCAACCTTCACCAGGTCATCGGTCCACCTTGTAGGAGGCCTTCCGACGCCGTGTCTTCCAGTACGAATTCGCCACTCCAGAACCTTTCGGCCCCAACGGCCATCTGTTCTGCGAGCAATGTGCCCTGCTCATTGTCACTTAAGTTTGGCGATTCTTCGTGCTATGTCGGCAACCTTGGTTCTCCTGTGGATATCTTCATACCTTCGTCTTCCAGTACTTAGTCACAACTCCACAACCTTTCGTCCCTTTCGATAACCCTGACCCCAGTAGGCTTCGACCCAGCTGGGCCCCTCCTGTTGCTGACAACTCCTTGAGGCGCGCGGGAAGAGTGCGCGCTGTCGTGGTCTTGGGCTCGGTCCGGACAGTTACAGGACGGTCGGAAAGCGAGCCCATGGCTTGCCGTCCGCGAGCCCGCGTCTGCGGTGGCCGGAAATCGGGATCGGAATCCCAGTGGCGGCGAGAGCGCCGTTGCCTGATGCGGTCGGTCTCCTCCTTTGCTAGCATTACAGCTTTGCAGAAGGAGGCGACCGTCTGCCACTTCTCCTCGCTCCGGACCATGACCTCAATCAAGGCCCGGCGCAACAGGTCTCCGCCGCCGATCGCCCCCACGAGGGCACGGCGATGCTCCGCCCAAGCAGGGCACACCTCGACTGTGTGCTCCACCGTGTCCTCCGGGCTTTCCGCACAGTGGCGATACCCGGGCGTCTCTTCCGCTTGAATCCGGTGCAGGAACCTCCCGAACGTGCCATGTCCGGTGAAGACCTGCGTCATGCGGAAGGTAAGGACGCCGTGAGGTCTTTCCAGCCACGCCGCAAAGAGGGGACCTTACCGCCATAATGGGCTAGTTGCCTAAAAAAATTTAATTAGTCCGTCTTTTAGATTATTCAAAAATAAGGGACACGTATTTTTTTATTTGTAAATTAAACGAAAAATTACGAAGATATAGCCCATTAAAGTTACGTGTAACGTCACGCCGTGCTACATTTTTTCGCACGCGGTGACGTCACACGTAATTTTAATGAGCTGTATCATTGTTATTATTTGTTTAATCTAAAAAAGAAAAAATACGTGTCCGATATTTTTTTATAATCTAAAACACGGACTAAATAAAATGTAGTTATTTTGACCCTGGAAACTACCCTATTGTGGCGTGCCCAACGGATCATACGAGCCCAAACTCGATAAAGTTGTGTCGTTTAACTACCAAGATCCTATAGCCACCTTCCGGTTCCATCATCAGATCAACTCCATGTCATAATAATTGTCATCTGATTTACACATGCATGCAAACAGCTCAATCGGTAGCCGGGAAGTGGATCAAATTTAATTTGCAAGATTTGATTACAGACAAACATCGGGACAGGTGAAACTAAATAAAAGCTTGTAATAATAAGATAATAATTAGGGGTCATAGTGTTAGTGTAGCTACTATTAAAATAGCTACTACTACACCGGACAAGCCACTAGGTAGTCAAAATACAAATGTCAAAACGGACCTTTTATTTTTTGGCAAATAAACATTTATTTGTAACGAGGTCCATATTTCGATGGGTGCAAAGTAAAAAAAGTTATCTGCAACTTTGCGATTTTCTGATAGTTGCAGTAACTTAACAAATATTTAATATTCTAACTGCCGCACTCAGAGACGTCATTTAACTTTAATGTCAATTATAGCAAAACCTAAGGTACTTAACGTCATAAAGATATAGTACTCAATGACAAAATTAGTAAATCAGAGATTAGCGTTAATGGGCGTCTCTGAGTGCGGCAGTAAGACATGAGAAACCTTTCAAGTGTCAAAAACGAAAAAATAATAGTTTTCTTTTTAATAATGTTTTTGAAAAAAAAATTACCTACTAAATAACTGCTTATTGTTACTAATTCAATAAAGATGATAGAAAATCACAAAATTGCAGATAACTTTTTTTACTTTGCACCCGTCGATTTTATTTTATTTTGTTTGGGTAGCTTACAGCTAACAATACAAGATAAACGACAAGATAGATCATGATGAGCCATTTACAAGCCTCCACATATAGTATGGGAGTATTGTGGGAAGTTGCAGTTACTGAAGTGATTGTTACAAAGTTTGGTAGCAAGATAATATAGAATACAACAATGTAATGCAATTACAAAACATTGCCTTTCGACATAACCATATTAATGGATGCTAAGCTGCTTGTTTTGTTAGTAACAATATTTTATAAACTTATTTATCTTAGTTTTGCGTGCTGTATTGTATTCATCATCATCATCAGCCTTTTTAATTTTCTCACTGCTGGTTTTTTTTATGGTGGGAAAATCTTCAATGACAACCCCCGCTCTTGGGCGGAGCGGGAGAGAGTGTCGGACTCCTAGTGACTGAAAACCCCACACCGTTCCTTCGTGCCTTCATAGTGAGGCTCGAGCAACTCTTTCTAAACTTACCCTGGCGCCAGTAGGCTTCGACTCAGCTGGGTTCATCCTGTCCCACTGCTAGGACTCAGGCTTTGTCTCTAGAAGAGGGAATGGGCCGTAATCCACCACGCGTGCCCAGTGCGGGTTGGTGAATGTGACTGTACTGTATATATTTTACAAAATAAATCTACTCGGTACGTACCTATCGGCTTGACAGTATTCTTAATCTTATCTGACCACATTCCTTTTCCAAAACTCGAATTAGTGGTATATAGGGTGACTGGCAATTAGTGTACGGTACTTAAACACGTGATTGTGTTCATGATAATCTACAATTTTTATTATGGGAGCAAAGCCGAAATCGCGGAAAAAAAAAGAAAAAAAAAATAATTTATTTGGTACAGCAAGGCTAAACACAAATACAAGAAATAAAAAATAAAGTGGTTGTGTGCCTCATGGCTGCACCAAAATAGGTCCAGTTCAGCATGATTGCCAGACAACTAGTGCCTGACGCTGGTTTTCAACTGAACCTGTGGTTGTGACGTAACGGACGTAAAACCGGTTTTTGAGTGCAATATAGGTAATATAATATCAGTGATGGTACTTAAATAATATATATATTTTTGGTTTACACATATACCGTAAAAATAGTGTTATAGCGAATTTGTAAGATACCTAGTGTTTGTTTAAAATGTAAGAATAAATAATAGATATAAACAAAAATGAAACAAGAGAGAGAAAAACAAACACTAAATAAAACAGTAGTATCAGCTGTTCAGTACCTTAGGCAAACATAAGTGTCATTTTTCTTTGCAATTCGGAAAAAATTTCGAGACTATTCAAGAATTGTAGTTTGCACAGAACCCTCCGTGCGCGAGTCCGACTCCCACTTGCCCAGTTTTATACATTGAAGTCGGTTGTATTTTATTTTGTAAAAAGTTTTTTTATTATACATTAATTTTGTCTTTTTGTGTTGAGACAATATATGTATAATTATGATTTTTTTTTAAACAATTAGGCTGAAGCTAAACGAGCGTAATTTTGTGAGTCGTGCGTGAGTTGCAGAATTTCGGTCGCGTAATTTCTACTGCATGCTTTTCTACTGCGGCAGACAACTCATTTTGTGTCGCCGTGTGAATAAAACAGGACTTTTGTATGAAACCAAATGCAGCAGAAATTACGCGACCGAAATTCTGCGACTCACGACTCACAAAATTCCGCTTGTTGGGCCTCACCCTTAGGCTGTGCAGCCAATTGTTTGAAGTTTGGTCGTCAAGATCTTTTTTCCGTACTGAACTGTTATTTTTGTATATGTGGTTTTAAATAAATACGGCAAGTACCTTCCAATATGACCTTACATTACTGTATGACATTCAAAATTAATGTAGGTACTCCTAATAGGTTTTTACTGATCTTTTCCCCTTAAACCTTGTTGTTTATTTCAAAACAACTTATTGGCTTGAGGATAAATAAATCTAAAAAGATAATTTATTTGTAAAACATGAGTATGCAGTAGATACAAATTGTCGTTATTTATTTTGTAATACTTGTTTAGTTTAGAGCAATGGCCTACAAGTTTTGCCACAAGGAAAGTCGTACAAAATAAAATAACAAATACATATACGATGAGCACAAGTATTACTAAATATAGTGCTACATAATGACGAGAACCAAATGGATAAAGTGAGAGTTTACAAGTGGATAGATGGAGACGGAGAGGGAGGCCAAAGAAAAGATGGGTGGATTGTGTGAGAAGTGATATGAAAGAAAAGGGAGTTAGTGATAGCGTGACAGGACAGAATGGAAGAAAAAACCGTGTTGCGCTGACCCCAAATAAAACGGGACAAGGGCAGGAAGATGATGAATGCTACATAATAGGTATACGTTATTGATAATGCTTGCCCTTTGAAATGCATAGTTTCTACGTTGGAACTTTTAAAAAGAAAACAGATTTTTTTCATTAGGTTTCATGATTATAAGTACTGCTATATTATAGAAAATACAAAACACAAAGAAACCAACAAATTCCTAATTTCGAAAAAAGCATAACGTATCTATCATATAAAGTTTATTTGAACTTATAACTCCAATGATATAACTCTTCAATTTTTAACGCAATCAGTTTAAAAAAACGACAATTTCATGGATGTATTTAATACTTGATAGACATGAGAAATAAAAACACTTTACTAATTAAAACTTATAAAAAAATATACTTTTACCTAAAATATGGCGTCAAAACATTCCTCCCCATTGCTGTCGACTGGAAGTGTGCCCAAAAGACTGGCGACATTGCCACGTTGTATGGCAATGCTTAATCTCTGACCAAGGTAAAAGCCAGCCTTTGGGTCACGCGAAGTGTCAACAAGGCGTTTGGATAATTGTGCAATTTCATAGAGTTAAGTAGATGAAGAGGTCCGTAACAAAATGTTAAATTTATAATAAAAAGCACAGCACAATGTTTCATTTTTATTGAGATAACAATACAAACACTTAAATAACTATTTAAAGAATTTAACACCATAATGGCAACATAATTGATGACAAACTTAATATCATTATCTATGCACATATGATAAGTCCCGCATAGACAACGTCATCTGACTGCCTCTACTTATTATCTATAACAAACTATCCGTTTCTACGGCAAACTTAGTCATTTTCACCCCTTTGATCTCATCCTCTATTTGCTGTAAAGTCTTACCTTTAGTTTCTGGTACTATAAAATACAATAATACTATACACACAGCTATACATATTCCATACACAAAATATGTACCACCAACACCAATACTTTCAATCATAATTGGTGTTATCTTTATTGTCAAAGCGTATAAAAGGGTAAAAACTATCCCAGATAGGCAAGAACCAATCCCTTTATACTCCAAAGGAAATGTTTCTCCAGTAATAGCAAATGCAACAGGCACAAGACCAAAATTAACAACAAATGTTTGTAAAATAATTATCGAAGGAGTAAGCCATATTGAAATCTCAACGTTATATGATTTTAGTAACATCAATAAACTAACTAACATCATTAAAATGACCGTAATTATACTAGATGAAAATAAAAAGTAGCGTCTTTTAAAACGGTCTATAACAAAGCATGATGATACTAGAGCTATTATTATTAAACTATCAGCGCCTAAAGAACAATATATTGCCAAGGATTTGTCTCCGATTAACTCTACCATGATTTGAATAACGTAGACAACGAAATAAAATCTGCCACCTATGTCTAAAAGTAATGTCAGAAGAGAGACTACCAGCAAAGGTTGCAAGAAGTCTTTTTTCAATAATATCTTGTAATTTTTTACTGGTTTGTGGTTCTCAATCCTGTCCTTTTGCATTGCTATCAAATGATGGAGCTCGTTCAGGTTCGATCGACCATGCAACCATAAGAATGACTTTTCACATTCTTCAAACCGACCTTTCATGGCCAGGTACGATGGGCTCTCCGGCCAAAAGAGCGTCAATATAATCGAGACAGTTGGTAATATTATTGAAAATGTTGCTATTTGTCTCCAGTCCCAAAATAACGACATGGAATGACAGATTAGAGTGCCGATAGCAATACATGCTTTCTTGATTGTCATAAAGTATCCTCGCCTTTTTGAGTTGACATATTCGCAGATGATCATACCGTGGATGTAGATTCCACCAATAGCGAGGCCTTGAATGATTCTGGCCGCGAATAGCGCTGGAATACTATTGGCCAGTGGGAAGATGATCCAACCGATGAGCAATAAGAGATTGCAGCTCAAATGAACGAATTTTCTTCCAAATATTTGTAGGATTGGCGATAAGATGAAGAAACCGAACGTGCCTGCGATCCCGTTGCTGGCAGCTGGAAGAAGAAATAGCAACATTAACATCTTCATTATTATTTTAGCGGAATTATTTTGGCTATACTATGATATTAAAATCATCATGAATCCTGTGAGAAAGGGATAGTGCTATACAATTTGTATAGTTCTGTATCACTCGCTCGCTTATCAGAATTATAATAATTGGTAGACGTAAAAAAAATGAATGATGTAGTAGACATAGGTTTTTGGTTTCGAATCCCACGAGGGCAGGGCGATGCTCCGCCCAAGCAGGGCATACCTCGACTGTGTGCTCCACCGTGTCCTCCTGGGTTCCGTACAGTGGCGACACCCGGCTGATATATAGCCTTACTTTGCAGTATTATGGTTTAGGTATATACGGTAGGAGATAAATATTTATAGCAAAATAAACCCATGAATTTTCCACAAGTTTATATCTAAATATTTATTGAAGTACAAGTCTATTCGAAGTGATCCCATCTCTGTTGGTGGGAGAGCCCACCACGCTCCATGTATTTATGCCCATGATTCTTTAATAACTGTATCATGAAAAATCACAAAGTTATAACATTGTTATGAGACCTAGGTGTCCACACAAATACTTGGTCACCAGGCCATCATCCGGGCGACTGAGAAGTTGTTTTGCTTCCGCACCCAGCTGTGACCGCCGTGACCAATGTTGTACTTAGTGTCAGTGGTGACTAACTGGTGACCTTTTTTAAATAAACCTATTAAAAGGAAAAAAATATAACATGGTGTAAAAACTATTGGAATCGATTTAGTTCCTGGTTCTGAAAAAACTATATTCAGGTTTTGCAAATTACTAAAAATACTGTTGTAAGTACCTACATAAAAATCAATTATAAAATCTTATCAAAAAAATCTTTAATCCTAGCAAAAAGCCCGCTTAGATTGTACACTCCTTTTTATAAATGCCCTACTTACCTTGGATATATTACCAGTTTAAACAAATGTATGTGTTGATAAATAAAAAAAAAAATACATGAAAAAATATTAAGGTGTGCAATAAAGAAATCAATAATCTTAACGAGTACTTGACTAATTACCTGACATTTATTTAATTTAATTAAAGTCTACTCCACTCTAAATTAACGCATACAAAAAAAAATCGACAATGCAATTCACTGATTTGATGACTCTCTAGATTCTCTTATGCTCTTTTCCAAATTAAACAAAGCACTAACACACAAACTGCTATGACTGCTTACTACGCATATGCATACTCATGGCTGCGATACGGCGTCATGCTATGGGGAAATAGTGTTAATGTAAATGAACTATTCATAATGCAAAAAAAATGTATTAGAATTCTAGCCCAAATAGACAATACCGAGAGCTGTAAACCATATTTTAGAAAATATCAGATGTTAACTCTGCCGTCAATTTATATACTTGACATTTGCGTATTTGTTTTTAAAAACATCGACAAGTTCACTAGAGTGGAAGATACGCACAACGTAAACATTCGCCATAAAAAGAGATTATGCGCTCCATTCTCAAGAATCAAAATGTTAAGTGGGAGCCCATATTATATGGCAATAAAAATATATAATAAATTACCCGACATATATAAAACAGAAGAATCAGTAACATTATTCCAAAAAAGGCTAAAACTATACCTAATCCAAAAATCTTTCTACTCCGTAAAAGAATATTTAGAGTGTAGTTCAAAATAACAATTTTCTTCTACCATACAAAAATGGCGATCTGTGCTATACAAACAATAAAATCTAGTCTATGTTTTTTATTCACATATATAATTGAAAAGATAGTTTGTACCATCAAAAAAGAATGATATTAATATTGCCATTACCATTATTTAAATTGCATTATAACATTATAATTGTATAAATTTGATTATTATTGACATTTTATTTTCTGACATAGCTCTAATTTCTCAATTAATCTGATATTATTGACATTATAACTGTATGAAATTAATTATTATTGACATTAATTTTTTTGACATATCTCTAATTTCTCATTTAAACCGATATTGTTGACATTGGAATTGTATTAAATTAATTATTATTGACATTTAATTTTTTGACATAGCTCTAATTTCTCAATTAAACCGATATTATTGACATTGTAATTGTATGAAAATAATTATCATTGACATTAAATTTTTTGACATAGCTCTAATTTTTCAATGAATCTGATAGTATTGACATTATAAATGTATGAAATTCATTATTATTGAAATTTACTTTTTTGACATACCTTTAATTACTCAAATGAATTGATAATAATAATTAAGTAATAATAGTTATTCGAGTGCAGTGCAATGCGCGGTCAAGTACGGACGTGTTTGCGCTGCTCGATACGAATTTTGCATTCGCGATTTGCACGGCAGTAGCCGTTGCCCGATTTTCGTCGCTATGAGTCAACCACTCATAGCCAACGAGGTGTTGGCATTCATCAAACATGCCATTGACTACATGGACGAGGTCAGCATCCTGCAGATCTGCAAGTCCAGTTTCAACGAGGAGGAGATTAGCAGTGCCAAACTGCTGCTGTTCCAATTGCTGGGCAAAGTTGACCAGATGCAGTCCCGACGGAGGGATGGCGGCCAGAGAAGTGTGCAGGACATCATCACACTGATGAAGAGCACCGACCCGGACGACGTGCCCGTTTTCGTGGTGAAGGAGTTGCATAAGCTGCCCCCCGTCACGTTCGACCACGTCGATGTCACCAGGTTGCTGAAGGACATAACGTCCCTGAAAACAAGCTTGGCCGATGTGCAATCCAAGCTGGAGGTATCGAACACCACCGTGGGTGCACTACGAGCCGAAGTAGAGTTGTTGCGCAACGCTGTTTCGGAAAGTAGGGCGCCTAACAACTCCAGCGTCAACATTCGTCGTGGAGCACGAAATGCATCCGTAGGCAGTTTTGAGTCGGCGAGTTGCAGTGCGTCACCCGCTGCCGGTAATGCCTGCGTTGCATCTTGCTCCGCCGCTGCCGTCGCTGTATCGTCACCGGTCGAAGTGGTGACGCGTGTAGGTACGTCGACCCCTAAACGTGCCTATTCCGCAATCGTTGCCGCAAACAAACCTGCTGTGCCGCAGACAACGCGACAAGCAGGTAAAACGAAAGGGGGCAAGCAGAGCGATGAGGATGGCTTCACTAAGGTAGAGAAGAAGAAGAGGAGGAAGAAGCCTACTTGTCAGAACCAGTGCGGTATCGCGCTGGCAGGACCCAACATGCTGCTGCGTCCAGCAATACCCACGACGCAGCTGTACGTTTCGAGGCTACATCACTCCACGAAGGTTGAGGAGATCGTGGAGTATGTGCGAGTCAAGTCAAACTGGACTTTGAGAGTCGAGCAGTTGGAGCCGCGTCATAACACTAATTTCAAGTCGTTTGTGGTGCGGGTGCCGACTCAACATTTGGACACCTTCCTCAAAGGAGAGTTTTGGCCGAAGGGTGTCGTGTATCGACGATTTCGCGGAAAGATACCGACCTCGCAGCGGAACACGACGCCGTCACTTCGTGTACAATAGTTTAGCTTAATAATAATTAGTTATAGTATCTTTTATGTATTAGTTTATTATTCTGTAATGATTATTTTTGTGTATTTTATCTATGGGCCTTAGATGCCTGAAAATAAAGGATTATTATTATTATTATCTCTTTATTTATTTTTTATACATATAAAATTACATTTTTAAATATTTTTTAACAAAATCATATTAAAAAAAAAAAACATTTAAAAATATAAAACTATAGTTTCCGCCGGTGTCGGGAGCAGGGTCCAAGCTACCGGTGGTTAGGGCTCCAGAGACAGGAACCTCCTCACAATGCGTGCCGTATCGAGGAGTACTGCCTTCTGTATCAGGCCCTTGATCCAACCGCGCAACGATAGCTTCGACAGATGGTCGTCGAAGCTTTTGGCTATAAGGCCATTGGCGGTCACGACAATCGGCACAATGATAGCTGAGTCCACATTCCACATGTCGACAACCTCGTGTGCTAAGTCGAGATATTTTATTTGTTTCTCTTTCTCAGCTTTCACGAGATTCTCGTCATGCGGGATGGTGACATCGACTATCATTGCGCGGCGCGCTAATCGGTCTATCACCACTATGTCCGGCTTATTGGCTACAATAGTCCGGTCAGTAATGATAGACCGATCCCAGTACAACGTGACATGGTCATTTTCAAGAACTGGGTCGGGCACATACTTGTAGTACGGTACCTCAGAATCCACTAGGTTGTATTTTAAAGCAAGTTGCTGGTGAAGAATCCTGGCTACTTGGTTATGCCTGTGCAAGTACTCGCCGTTAGCCAGACGAGAACAACCAGAGATAATATGTCTGATAGACTCACCCGGACGATGACATGCCCGACACACGTCAACCGTCCCGTCCTTCATAATATGTCTCCGGTAGTTGTTCGTCAAAATAACTTCGTCCATAATCGCACAGACAAAACCTTCAGTTTCTCCGAAGAGGTTGCTGAATCGTAACCAGGCCACGGACGCCAAAAAATCTACATCAGGCTCATGAAGAGCCCGAAAGAAGCGCCCGTGGAGCTCCTTGCCTTTCCATACTTCTTTGCGGTCATCAGTAGTTAGTACCACAGGTTTGCGCCAGTTCTCTTTAGCCATGGACAACGGGGTGAGTCCCTTGTCCACTGCGACCACATCGCGGTGCATACCCACGTCGGTTTTGAGAAAGTATTCTCTGAGGCTGCACACCTCGCGGTTGTGTAGAGTCTTTGCGTTCAAAAAGCCACGACCTCCACACTTCCGCGGGATGTACAGTCTCATCACCGAAGATCGTGGGTGATGCATCCGATTTGCGGTCAGCAATGTACGGACCCGCCTATCCAGAGCGTCTAACTCGGTCTGAGTCCATTTGAGTATGCCGAAAGAGTACATTAACACCGGCATGACCCAACCGTTGAAGGCGCGCACTTTATTTCCGCCTGACAGAAGGCTGTTTAATACCTTCTTCAGGCGGCCAAAGAAACGCTCCTTCAACGATTGCTTCATGTCAGTAACGTTAATGCCTAACGCTTCCGACATACCCAAATACTTATAGGTTTCGGTCGAGGAGAGGGATCTAAGGTGTATGGAATTCGAAAGTTGAACCCCCTCAGATTCCATAATCTCCCCTCGCTTTACATGCATGACTGCACATTTATCCACACCAAATTCCATCCTGATGGCACTACTGAAAGTTTCAGTTACCTTCAGTAGTGCCATTAGTCGTAACTTGTTGGGGGCAATGAGTTTCAGATCATCCATGTAAAGAAGGTGAGATAAAACCTGCCCACCTCTTCTCAACCGATAGCCCAACCCTGATTCCTCCAGCAATGTGCTTAGAGGATTCAGGGCTAAGCAAAACCAAAGTGGACTCAGACTGTCGCCCTGAAATATTCCCCGTTTAATCCATATAGGCTCATCGTCCCCCTGGATCGATCGACACCCTGGATAACGAAGGACTGTGTTCCATTCCCCCATACATGACTCAAGGAAGGTGCGTAGAGTTGCATCTATTTTATACAACTCCAACACCCTCATGAGCCATGTATGTGGAACAGAGTCATAGGCCTTCTTATAATCTATCCAGCATGTCGACAAATCCTTGCGGGATCGACGAACCTGTTGGCTTATGGCCATGTCTATGAGGAGTAGCTCCTTAGTACCGCGTGACCCGTTCCTACATCCATTCTGAGAAGCAGACATAATTGAATTGTTTTCAATGTGCTTAGTAATTTTTGTTCTCAGAATGGATGTAAGAAGTTTATAGACCGTTGACAAGCATGTTATCGGTCTATAATTCTTGGGATCCGCAGTACTACCTGTCTTATGGAGCAGATGGGTAACGCCAGTTGTTAGAAACTGAGGTAGCGACCCAGATTCTAAAGATGACTGGAATTGAGATGCTAGGAGCGCGTGTGAGCTGCTATACCATTTTAACCAGAAGTTTTGCAGTCCGTCCGGTCCTGGAGACTTCCAATTCGGTAACGGACGGACTGCTCTGGCTACATCTGTTGGGCTGATGACAACTTTTTCCATTTCTGGTATAGCTTCGCACACGCGCTCGACATCACGCATCCAGCCACCCTCAGTGTGACAGACGGGCACCGACCAGATACTGCGCCAGAATGCGTTCGTGGTAGCATCATCCGGGCGGAGCCCGTCAGTCACATTTTGCTCAGGTCGCTCCCAAGCTCTGTATACCCATCTCTCATCGCTCTGGAACATGCGATTCTGCGAGTACCGGTCGACTCGCCGCTTATAACGTCGAATACGGCTAGCCCATGCACAAACTTTCTGCTTCAGGAAGTCAATGCGCTCCGTGACGTGAGATAAGTATTCTCGAGGGCTAATTCCAGTCCCCGAGAACGCTCGCCTCACGTAGCGTAATACACGTGGTCGCGTATTGCCCTCCCTGAAGCAGTATAGTTTACCAATGAGTGCTCTGGCCCCATCAATACGCCTCTCAATCCTACATTGCCAGGCTGGGGCGGCAGGCGTTGGTCGAGTAGCTCCGTCACAACTTGGTAGTTTTACGTTAGCTAAACGACATGCCGCAATAGCCCCGCAATAGAGGATCGAGTGCGTATCAACGAGGTTTACACTGCTCTCGAATACATTCTCAAGCAGCGAATCCAGAGCACACACTAGCGCCCTATTTTTTTTGTGCATAGGTAACCGGGGTATTCGAGGTCTAAGAGCGATTGGAGTCGATCTGTACTCGCGGAGTGCATCCTCCAGTGCGCTCCTCAGTCGATCGTTGCACTGGCTACTTACTGCGACAACCCTATCATCTGCTTCATTATCACCATGATTGGACCGCGGCGTGAATGCATCTGTAGCCCGTGGTGCCGCGGTCTGTGGCTGTGTTGGAGTCGAGATGATACGGTTGCTCAGTACTTCTGAGCGCAGCCTATCAAGTGCGGCGTCGTCCAATCTGTGATTCCGTTGGATAACCCGCACCTGATCCGACAATCGTTGGGTCGTGACGTTGACGGATGGTTCAAGTTCCTGAAAAAGAGACAGCATCCTAACACGGTACGCAGTGAGGTTAGTTCCCCCCTCTGTAGCCCCGTAATATGCGCGCATGACGTTCTCATTCATGGATTGAGTCCATTTCATGCGCTGCACACAACCACCGGCAGCGGGGACCCGGCTCGGAGCCGGTTGGCTCCTGGATCCTAAGCCGTTCGGTGGCCGGCCTCTCCCCGGCCGGCGTACAGGTGTTGGCGACGTCGGTGGGGAGAAATACTCGTCGCTCGAGCTCGACGCAACTGCAGCCACCGGTGACACTGGTGATCCGAGATCCGGCGGCAGCGAGGCGGAGCTGAGCGACGAGCCCGGGGGTGAATGGCGTGCGCGTCGTGCAGCTGATCTTGTCAACATTATCGTCCAACGTTCATTTGATCCCTTGTTCTCGTAAATATTATTTTTTCCGATGTTGTCATTTTCATTTCTTTGTTGACAGATGTCATATTGTGAGGTATTTTAATTTTCTGCAAGATTATATTTTTTGAGGTTTATTGTTTTGGTTGAAGGTTTTCTTGGTTTTTTATAATATTGGCTTCGTCGTATCAAATAGTATTTGTCTTGGTTTTCGGTAAATCTAGTAAAAATGAATTTATTTAAAGGGATATGAAAACGTTTGACTTTTGTTGTCAGTGGGTTGCCAGTTATTGTCAGTGGGTTGCCAGTTATTATTATTATTATTATTATTATAATAATGTTTATTGCATGTTCATGAGGATGAATCAAAATTGCAATGCTTGTAAAAGGCTGCTAAGTCAAAAGTACTGACATGATAACAACAACACCATTGTACACTTAGTTCGCAATAAATGTTTTGACTTTGACTTTGACTTTGATAAGGTGATACGAAAAAAGGCCAAGTTTGCAGCTAATTAATCGAAAACACTAGTTCATTCATACTTTTTCAACCTTTTACGAACTACTGCATCGTTTACAAGCAAAGACATTAAACATATACTACCAATAGACAAGACATAGCGAAAAAAATTCTAATCCGAGACTTCAAAGTCAAAGTCAAAGTCAAAATATTTTATTTCACATAGGCCTACATGGGCACTTATAAAACGTCAGAAGCTAGTGCACGGTTCCAAATTGGTCGTTTCCTATGGAGAAGAACCGGCAAGAAACTCCATGGTTACTCTTTTAAAAAAATGTGTTTATTACAATATTCATTGATACTAAAGTAACTAACTTGTAAAGTAACTTTTTACTAAAGTAGTAACAAGTCGCTGTCAAGTCGCGTTTGTGTCCGCTATACGCACCAAAAGAAAATATTTTTTGGTGAAATATGCAATGCGCAACAACACCATTGTAAATCGTATTATGGCAAAACGACTGGACCTAACTCCAGTTTATTTTCGTAAATATTTTTCGTCTTCACTGAAGCATAGGATGACAGTTTTTCTAAGACATTTCTTCTGATGGCCGCTCTATTGTATCTATTTCATCTCTTTGTTTACAAGAAAACAAAATTTCAACGCGGGGGCTTTACCAATTTTTGATGTCTGTCTATTTTTCATTCATCATCAACCTTTTAATGTTCCCACTGCTGGGACTCAAGCCTCTTCTCTAGGAGAGGCAATGGCTCGTAATCCACCACGCAGCCCCAGTGCCGGTTGGTGAATGTCACATGTCTTCGAATTTTTGGTTCTAGGACATGCCGGTTTCCTCACGATGTTTTCCTTCACCGTTTTGAGAGCAGTGGTAATGAAATAAATTTCACAAAGGAATGCGCTTCGCTGGGTTCGAACCCGCGAATATTACGATAACAGCCCATTTTAAATCGAGAAAGGCTATAGGCTATAACAACATGCCGTAACCTACGGGAGAGGAGTAGTACCCAAAGACGCAGGTAAAACCACGGGCTTTATAAAAACGGAAACACCTCAAAATTAAACAAAGAGCACACTAAATAAGGCCCATTGTAAGCGACCAACCGTGGTCGCTTACAATGGGCCTTATAAGAAGACTCAAAGTCACCCAAAGGGCGATGGAAAGGGCTATGCTCGGAGTTTCCCTGCGTGATCGCATCAGAAATGAAGATATCCGCAGGAGAACCAAGGTTGCCGACGTAGCTCGAAGAGTCGCCAAACTTAAGTGGCAATGGGCAGGGCACATTGCACGCAGAACAGATGGTCGATGGGGACGAAAGGTTCTGGAGTGGCGAACACGTACCGGAAGACGCAGCGTTGGAAGGCCTCCAACAAGGTGGACCGACGACCTGGTTACGGTCGCGGGAATCCGATGGATGCGTGACGCACAGGACCGGTCGTTGTGGCGACGCTTGGGGGAGGCCTATGTCCAGCAGTGGACGTCTTTCGGCTGATATGATGATGATGATGATGACACTAAATAATGGCAAAAAGGTTCAGCTTAAAACCAAATGGTAACACAAGGCCACCACCTTTCGCTGACTTTCAGCTGCAGCCCATGAGTGCCATATACAACATGTAACGTTAAATGCGCAAAACCTGAAAATAGTTTGATCAGAATAACGAGCTGAATCAATTAAACCACTTTTTAATATACGTAACATTTTTGAAAAAAATCTTTATTTGAAATGTTGCCCTGTCTATTTATGAATAGGTCAAGCCATCACGTGCCCAAATCCGCTCAAATAGGTAAATCAATAACAAATGGTTGTAATCCAATCAAATTTTCTCATACACGGAATAATAAAAGTTATTATTTCAATGCAGATAAGAATTTTAATCAAGCCAAAACTGCACATAAAACATGTATCTTTTTTAATTTTTTTTTTCCCACAGAACTAGGTCAATTGAATTAAAAATCATTTGGGGTGTCTGAGGTTTTGCGCATTTAATTCATGAATCCCCAAGTGACCACCGGTGGCCGCGCATCTATTGTCTTACTATTGTGTTTCTAATTGACGGTATCTGAAGGGCTAATGTTACACGTTGTATGTTCGAAAACAGAAAGTATAAGTACATGAAAAACGTTGAAAATATTCTGTGCAGACACCAATTAAAACTGCTTACCAATCCACGAAGCTTCGTCAGAAGTCGCATGAATGTCAGTACTGTTGGAGGAGACCAGGGCAGGGCTGAGCACTGATGGAAAGGATAACATGGTGCCCACGCTGATGGAGTAGCACAAACCCGTCGTTAGGATGAAGACCTGCAAGAAAATACAACGTAACAATAGAGTCGAAAAACCATAGCGTTATATCTTAATTCGGGGTGACACGGTTCCTCTGGGAAGTCGGGGTTAGAAAGAGACAAAAAGTAGCCTATGTCACTCTCCATCTCTTGAACTATGTCCACTTAAAAAATCACGTCAATTCGTTACTCCGTTTTGCCGTGAAAGACGGACAAACAGGCGCACACACTTTCCCATTTAAAATATGCCCATGGTATGGATTTTCTATATGTTGCAATGGTTTCCCACCAACTGAGGGTTGTCCTTGGATACACTAGCACAGTGTGTACAGGGATAATCACCGGTTTATACCACGTTCCATGTCTGGGGTCTAATGGGCCTCTGCGAGTTGGTTTTGACTCCTCGTACTCCAAAGGTCCAAGACCTCAGGGCCTGAGATAATTAAATGTACAATAATAATGCTTATTGAATTGTTTCGATTTACATAAATATTTATACATCAAAGGCTTAAACTAGGATTTAAGACCGTAGACGTGGGCTTCCGGACGGCGAGTCATGGGTAGCTCACTGTCCAACTGCAAGGAAATATGAAACTAAACTCCTCATGGGATCATAGCAGAACTATCGTGGTGTCGTAGTTGATCCGTGTAGTCCATAGATTCTCAACGGGGGCGGTACCACCCCCTAGTAGGCACTGGAGCTATTAGTGGGGGCGGTAGCAGGTCCAAAAAAAAAATGGAGGGCGTTATGACAACGTGTTTTCTAATTTTTAAATGATCATCATGAGCCTCAACCACGACCGATTCAAAATTATTGAATATTATTGGATTGGAATTTGGGGGAAGTTGTTCGTACAAGATTGGGAAACTATGGTGTAGTCGATAACTGACTGAAAAAGCGAGGAAGGTACATTGAAATGATCTAATGATTATCATCATCATCATTTCAGCAGACAGACGTCTATTGTTGGACATAGGCCTCCCCCAAGTGTTACTACAATGTTCGCAGAACAGATGGCCGTTGGGGCCGAAAGGTTCTGGAGTGGCGACCGCGTACTGGAAGGTGGACAGATGACCTGATGATCATACCTGAACTCATAAAAAAATCAATGTATTTTAGCCGTGTTTTGGCTTAGAAATATTATGAGATATACTTTGGCTATAAAGTACTTTCGAACCGATCTGATGACAGACCCAGTAGGTGGAAGGAAGGGAGGGAACTCGACAATAAAACAGTTTATCCTAGCAATGTTTGGACTTATTGGAATTGTCAACTCGAGCCCCGGTATGAAGGATAGAAGGAACGGGGTGTGGTTTTTAGTCAGTAAGAGTCTGACACTATCTCCCGCTCCACCCAAGAGCGGGTTTTGTCATAAGATGATTTTTCCCACTGACAAAAAAAAAATTAGATGTAGGTTGGTACTCTGGTTATAAATAATTTTAATAGGCACGTTCTATAGGAAAATAATCCCTACTTTGCTAAAGAACTTAGGTACATACTATTTAGATTAAGCTGAAGGGTACTAACCACAATAAAAACTTTGTCAAAAAAAAAAAACAGAATAACTAGACTAAAAAATGCAAAATAAAGTTAATTTTAGAGTCGGTGTAAAGTAACAAAGAAACGAAACCAAAAAACAAATATTTTTTTACAATTGTATTGATTGTGCTAATACCTATTTTTTTTTTTTTTTTTTTATAATTGATAGGTTTGCGCTTGACCGCTATCTCACCTGATGGAAAGCGACGATGCGGTCGACGATGGAACGCGCTTACCTAGAAGAAACCTATTCACTCTCGATTTAAAGATTCCCAGGTTGTAGTTATCAGGAAACACAGACTCCGGCAAGGAATTCCACTCCTTAGCTGCACGCACAATGAATGTGTTTCCAAAACGTTTTGTGCGTGTAGGCGGGATGTCCACCATGTACCGGTCCAATTTTACTGATTGTGCAAACACAACTTAATTTACATAACGGTTACTTTGCAAAAAATATGTATAATGCACTGTTGTGTCACTATACTGTCATGTGATCATGCAAATTTGTTGATTAAGCAAAGTTGAAATTATTTATTTATTTAAAATTATGTAGATAACATCATTACACCAACCAACGCCAATGCGATGCTATTACCAGTTATACATACAATAAACATTTAAAGAAATATAACAAACAACACAAACATACAATACATATTAATTAACCTGTAGCGCAGGTTATACTTTCAATGCACCTTTGTGCTGCTTCCAAATAATTAATTTAACTTAATTCATGAATCCCCAAGCGACCACCGGTGGCCGCGCATCTATTGTCTTACTATTGTGTCTCTAATTGACGGTATCTGAAGGGTTAATTAGACTATAATATTGCACATAAAATTTACTTTTTGTTTAATGAATTTTAGTTTACATATTAATAACATACAAGCACCTATATAAGTTACCTGAGGTACAGACAACTTATATAAGTATGGTCATGTAAAGAGGAGAGATGAAACGCATGTTCCCAAAAGAGTTATGAATTTACATGTGGATGGATGGAGAGGGAGAGGGAGGCCAAAGAAAAAAATGGATGAATTGTGTGAGAAGTGATATGAATGAAAAGGGAGTTAGTGTTAGCGTGACGAGCGACAGAAAAGAATGGAAGAAAAAAACGTGTTGTGCCGACCCCAAATAAAATGGGATAAGAGTCAATAGGTTACTTCTAGGCAAGCGTGTTCCATAGTCGACCACATCGTCCCTTACCATCAGGTGATGCCTATCAATAATAAAAAAAGGGCAGGAAGATGATGATGATGATATAAACTAGTGCTTGACTGTGATCCCACCTGACGGTAAGTAGCGATGCAATCTCTGATGGTGCGGCGCATTAGGAATATCTAATATCTATAAAACTAATGAAAATATAATTGGTATATACGAACCTGTCTCCAAAAATAAAGATCTTTCAACATTTTGAAAACAGTTAAGGATATTTTTGACACAGTACAGCACAACTTAAAAAAAAAAAAACTAAATTAAAAACTAGTTTTACACACTTTGTTGCTTTTATCTTTTACATTGTTTTTTTTTTAATAATTATTTAAGTGATTTTAATGAGTATTTTTTATACAGTACAGTCGTTGTAGGCACACGTGAATAAGGCGTGAGACACGTCGCAAGTATGCAATTAGACCTGCCATAAATTTCTGCACGATTGGATTCCCAGGGGTGTTAAACCTCTTATATTCGGGGGCCGCATTATTATATTTGTAGTTGGAAAACTTCATAGGTATTATTATGTTTTACCTTATAATTATTTTGTGATATTGTAATAAACACAGACTAATTAATTATAGACTCTGTAGGGTGCAATCCTAACATAATAACTTTTCTTACATTTGTAAGAAATTCAAATTCAAATTCTAAATCATTTATTTCAAATAGACCAAATGTAGGTACTTTTGAATAGTCAAATGTCGGTCAGTCCAAGAAAAGTGAAGCTAAATTGCACGTTCCAAAGCGTAGATCTCTATGGAGAAGAACGTGCAAGAAACTCCATGGACACTCTTTTAAATCATATTATGTGTTACATATAATGTTTGTTTACTTTATTTCATGTTGCTTCTATTATGTGAGCACAATGTAGATAATAAAATAAAAATAAAAAATATATTAAAAGATAAAGACTGAATTAAGCTACTGGCAGTTAAGAGATGACCAGTCTCAACTGACGAAACCCGTTCACGAGCATGACGCGTGCATCAGCCCCACTCAGCTCAACCATTTTCAAGGGAAACGAATGACCCAATACATGCGCCACCAGCAGCGAGACGTTTAAGTGAGCATGACAAACTCCTAACTGCCAAGCTCGTAATGTCAAAAACAAAGAGAATAAAAAGTCGTAACCCAATAAAAATGCTTCATGGTACCTCACATTCACAAATAGGAAAAAAAAAGTGCTTCTACATTAAACAATGCTATGGTTTTCAAAAACAAAAGTAATAAATGATCACAACTTTAAACTATATTTTCAAATTACAAAAAAATAAAAATAATTATAGTTTCCAAACTAATCAATACACCCTAGTGTGGTAGTGGAGCCGGACCAGCATTGAGCCAAGCATTTTTATCTTGTATATAATCCTCCAACTTATAATATGCCTGCCTGCATAGTGTGCGTTTAATACAAGATTTAAATTTTGTTTCATTGAGTTCTAAAATTTGGGGAGGTACTACTCTGTCAAGAAAGTACCGGGAAAAGATCAATAATACACAACAAAATGTCTGTTATTCATCCAAATTTATTTTATCACCTTCAAAGTATGCTCCTTTAGAAACGATACACTTGCGCCAACGAATAATCCATTCATCAAAACATTTTTTAAACGCTGCTTCCTGAATTGAGTTCAGTTCTCGCCGCGAATTCTCCTTTATGTCTTCTATCGATTGAAAACGGGTGCCACGAAGTGGTAATTTGAGTTTAGGAAAAAGAAAAAAGTCAGCAGGAGCCATATCTGGTGAATATGGTGGTTGCTGGATGGTATTTGTTGAGTGTTTGGTCAAAAATTCGTTCACAACGATAGCCTTGTGCGAAGGCGCATTGTCGTGGTGCAAAATCCAAGAATTTTCTTTCCACAAATCTGGCCTTTTTCGTCGAATTTGCTCTCTTAAACGCCGCATAACGCTCAAATAATATTCTTTATTTACCGTTAGACCTTCCGGTAAGAATTCAGAGTGCACAACACCGCGATAGTCAAAGAAAACAGTCAACATGACTTTGACTTTTGATCGACTTTGGCGTGATTTTTTCGGTTTCGGATCAGTTGGAAGGCGCCACTCCGAAGCTTGTTGACTAGTTTGCATGTCAAACTCGTAAACCCACGTCTCGTCACCAGTAACAATGTGTTTCATGAATGTTGGGTCCGAACTGACTCGTTCTAGCATGTCCTCAGCGACTTTCATGCGATTGAGTTTTTGGAGAAAATTCAGATCTTTTGGGACTAGCCGAGCAGCAACATGTTTCATACCCAAATGATTAGTTAAAATGGTACGGATCGACTCGTGAGATACAGAAAGTTCGGCGGCTATCTCTCTCAGAGTTGAATGGGGATTTTCAGTCACTATTTCCTTCACTTTTGCGATGTTAACTTCAGTTGTTGACTGGCCTGTTGGTCTAGGGGTTAGTGGCCCTGACTGCTATGCCAGAGGTCGTGGGTTCGATTCCCACCCAGGAGAAATGTTTATGTGATGAGCATTATCATTTGTTCTGTGTCTGGGTGTAATTTATCTATAAAATGTATGTATTTAGAAATATATAAGTATGTTTATCAGTTATCTAGTACCCGTAACACAAGCTCTGCTTAGCATGGGACTAGATGGCGTTGTGTGATAGTTGTGGAATATTATTATTATTATTATATATTATATAGTTGCAGACATTGACGGCCTACCAGAGCGAGGCAAATCTTCCATCACATCTCGACCGCTTTTGAACGCTTTGAACCACTCATAAGCACGAGTTTTTGATAAAGTCGATTCACCGTAAGCCTTCTGTAACATTTTCAGTGACTCCGAACACGAAATTCCATTGGCGATGCAAAATTTAAGACAAACTCTTTGTTCGATATTTTTGTCCATTATGAAATTCGCAATACACACTATATATGATATTACTAAAACCAGCACTGTATTTAATATAAATAACAGATGCAACTCAAACTCCGCGCCAAAATGGAAAACAGTTGTGCCAATCTAACAACTACAAAAAAACAAAAATTTGAATTTGGAACCATAAACAAATCATCCATTCCCGATACTTTTTTGACTGAATGTATTTTATTATAACATTTTAAACAGTACCCCATGAAAGAAGAGGCCACTTTTGCCAATCTGAAGCATGGTTGAACTAACTGGTCCCTATGTCTTGTAACATAGTTATGTCTATCGCCTCTTTTGCTAAAGAGATGAAGATTTTTTCTAACGTACATACACACGTAAGAAATGCGGAAATGTCACTGAGTGCCAAACGGGAAGAGTTTAAATAAAAATACAAGTAGTCCGACTCAAACTACGTCTAATTGAACACTAAAGTAAAAATACTTGACATAAATGCATGCAATTGTTACTCTGTCATGTCAATGCATTTTCGAATGTAGGTCGCGTTCCAAGTGCACTTACATGAGCCTACATGCGGCTAATTTAACTAAAATTATTTTTCAATGTACGTACACCGTACAGACTCGATACAATATATTTTTCATCCCCCATCTCGGAAAGAGTATTTTTGCTTTTCGATATCTGAGAGCAAAAGCCGTTTTTATTCTCTAGAGATAAATTAAATTGAATTTAGAACATCGCGTGCACTATGTTTATGAATTCAAAACATCATTAAATCTATTTACTTCTACCTCCATGGTACCAAATTTGTCATTCACCTTTTTTTTTATTTGTCAAAAGCCCAGACTCAGAACCTCCTTGGTGTACTTTTATGCATTTAGTCATTTCCTCGCTAAGGTGGGATGAAAAGTTACGTGTTGCACTCGACTGCCATGATTTTTCATCTCGTGCTCTTTTATGCTCTCGCTAACGCTCAGGATTCTAATTTTTGAATAAATCGCTGCGCTCGTGATTCAATTTTAGTACCCTTCGCTTGCTCGGTCATCAAAATTGAGCACGCGGTTAAAAAGCAACTTTGCACTCTTGTTTAACAAATAACTATTATTCTATTCTATAGTCACAAAACAATAGTACATTGTTACACTAGGGGTGAAAGTTACTTATTTCGTCCCGAGAAGGAGTTGGCGGCCGAGCGTAGCGAGGTCACTAATTTGAGGGACTAAATAAGTAACTTTAACCCCGAGGTAAGCACTGTGCTTTTCATTACGAATACAAGAAGATAGACCTAGTTTTTTTTAAAAATAATTTGACAGCTGTTAGTTGAAAGTAGAACTCCCTAGGGATGAAAAGTGTGATACTTTTCAGCCCGCTCCTCAGGCAACTTCAGACCTACTTTCAGAGTATGAGTAATGAAAAATAATAATATGCTCGGCGCGGGCGATAGGCCCCAGCAGTTGGGTACCCCAGTTGTAGAAGATTCGATATTAGGAACAGGTTATAATAATGTTTATTTAATACTTTAAAGCCATCTTAATTAGTCGGGTTTTAGATAAAAGTATTTTTTCTTAGAATCTATTATTTTGTTCGATTTGATTGTTCGATGAAGATTTTCTTTTCTAAGATTTACGACGCTATATTTTATTAAAGACGATGATTTGAAAATTCAAATGTTTCATGTTTTTTCCATTTCAACCGATATTGACAAAAAAAAACGAAAAATATTCCTAAAAATCGTAAAAATAATTTTATTTTAAATTTATGCAACAAATTTTGGTCAGCTTTTCTATTTCCTGAAGGTAATTTGATAGATGCAAATACTCATAAAATAAATTATAATTTAAGCTAGGAATTGAAAGACTAGCTAAAGCTGTGTTGTGTGTGCATTTTATTTTTTAGTCCCGACTTGATGATAATACAGACGAAAATATAAAATTACTCAAGCTGATATTTTTGCTGAAACATTATTACAACTTTACTAATAGGTACTATTAATAATGACTTCGGTTTCAAAACTACGTTGCTGGCTGAAGATCATAGTTGAATCCCGTAGGTCCAAATCGGTATTATTATTGAGCCATAGACTGTCAAGCTTAGGGATAGAGTTGACCGCTTACCAAGCATCCACAAGACAACACAGCATTTCTAGTGTCCTCTAACAGCCAATCATCATAGTCCACGCCCCTCTTTTCCGCAGCTGGCTGTAGTGTGATCACTACAGCTGCGGAAGTCGGGGCGCGAAGTCTGGCAGCCATGGCCCGCTTCTTGCGCTCCTGTCGCCTTTTTCGTTTCTTGGCCGCCCTAGCCGCCTTGCTCGCCTTCTTTTTGGCGCCGACGACCGTCCACTCGGCGCCAGCCGAGGGGTTTTCGGGCGGAGAAGGCGGCAGGTGCGACCTAGTCGCCGCCGCGGCAGGAGGCCCCACCGGTTTTGTGGCAGCCGCCACCCTGCCCTTAGGGGGAGAGGCAGGCTTCCCCTGCCGCTGCTGCTGTTTTGTTGCCGGGGCCGGCCTCGCAGCTTCCGATGCCACAGCCCCGCGCCCGGGTTGCCCCAACGGGTCTGCCCTGGGCGCAGCTGCAGTGGCTGCGGCGGCAGCGGCATACGATGCCGCCCTCGGCTTGCCAGAGGCCGCGAGAGGGGGGCGCAGGACGATGCCCTGCAGGACGGAAAGCTGGCGCTGGATGTGTTCCTGGAACTCCCGCTGCTGCAGCAGCTGCTGCTCCCTGGAAGCAGCCAGCTCCTGCCGCAGCAAGGACAGCACCTCACCTTCCGTCCGGGGCAAGGGCTGGGACTGACCCTGCTCCTGCGTGCTCTCTTTGGCACCAACACCACCACCTTGGAGACCGGCCATGACCGCCTCGAGCCGACCAATTCTCCCTTTGAGGGTCCTTCTGAAAGGCTCATATATAATGGGGAGCGCTTCCTCAATTGAAGAGTTGGCCAGCTCGATGGAGCGCTTTTTGGCCACGCGCTCACGCTTGTTGGCCACACTCATAATGGCCGCAGCCACGACCGCCCGGAACTTCACCAGCGCCTCCTCCATGCCTTCTGGCAATTCGTTGTCAGAAGGTTCCAGCACCGAGGGGCTGGTCTGGTGTTCGCTACTCGCAATCTCCAGAGGTCGCCGGGTCGCTTCCTCAGCGCACCCTCTTCCTCTGCCCGACTTTCGGGCCGCACCCCGCCCCGAGGATGAGACTTTCCGGGCAGGTCCCGTCTCGCCGTCGGACACGGAGCGCATAAATTCCGCCTTTCTTTTATTGTTTGCGGATTCTACCACCATGACATCCGAGTCCGTAGCCGCGTCGTCACTCTCCTCTCTGAGGCCGAAGCTACGGCCGGCCTCCACCGGCATCGCGGACGTGCTGGGAACTGGTCCCAGGGACTCCGCGCTGCCGGTTAGTGAGCCACCCTGGCTCCTTGCGTCCACGGAGGACGGTAAGTACTGACCCTTTTCGGATCTGGCGCGTTCTTTGCCCCCCCCAGAATACGAGGGGCAGACCAAGCTCAGCTTGGTGAGGGATTCTCCGCCTGCGGGGCAGGCGGTACCCTCCTGGGGTAATAGTTCTTTAAGAGACGCGTCCATTGTAGGCTGAGTACAGCTTTACCTTTTTGGCAATGGGGTGGGGTCCCCAATACACGTTCGCCATCGTGGTCGTGTCTGATAAGCAGACACGTACCCGAGGCGAACCGAGCTCGGTGCCGAGAAGGCGCCAACAGCTTTTGGTACCAGCGCTCCTGGGCAGCGCACCCTCCGGGCGGTCCAACTGGACTCCGCCGTGTGTTCCTCTTGGTCTGGTCTCTCGCTTGAGGCCTTCCGGCATGAGTAGCTCTACCGGCATAGCCCTCAAGGTCATTGAGACACGCAAGCCCCACCACGACGACAACGTGGGAACACGGTTGGTGGGGAAGGGATGGAGAGTGACCTAGGCTACTTTTTGTCTCTTTACAACAGGTCCCCTCCCCTAAAATGGGGGGTGGAAGTTTGTATGGAGCATTCCGCAATTTTCAAGGTAGAAAGCTAGAAATTGGTAAGCGGAATATTTGTGACTAACAAAAAAAATTGCATAATTTTTTTTTAAACTTCCTTTTTGTTGCCCCCAACCCCTTATAAGAGGGGGTAAAATTTTACATTGCACTTTTCGCAGATTTCAAGGTAGGGAGCTAAAAATCGGTACACAGACTCTTTGTTAACAACGAAACGGTACACAGACTCGAACAACAAAAATTACCTGATCCCCAAATGGAAAGATATATATCTAATATATCGTCTACAGTAGCGTACTAAAATAATATTCTGTTCCGAGTTCTCTTCTGTGTTCGAAATCAAGAAAGGGGAACCGTGATACTTCGAATTTAACTCGAGCGAAGCCGCGGGCAAAAGCTAGTGCAATATAATGAACAATATCGCATTTATCGCATCAACACATGAGACATTTTAAACAAGAGAGAAAAACAATTTTTCATTACTCATACCTACTCTGAAAGTAGGTCTAAAGTTGCCTGAGGAGCGAGTTGAAAAGTTTCTCACTTTTCATCCATAGGGAGTTTTACTTTTAACTAACAGCTGTCAAATTATTAAAAAAAAAAACTAGGTCTATCTTCTTGTATTCGTAATGAAAAGCACAATGCTTACCTCGGGGTTAAAGTTACTTATTTAGTCCCTCGAATTAGCGACCTCGCTGCGCTCGGCCGCCAACTCCTTCTCGGGACGAAATAAGTAACTTTCACCCCTAGTGTAACAATGTACTATTGTTATCGTTTCCAAACGTGTTTTTCTTTGAGTTCGAATTCTGAAATTAGCATTTTACAAGCTTTTATTTAGTTTCACCTGTCCCGATGTTTGTCTGTAATCAAATCATGCAAATTCAATTTGATCCAATTCCCGGTTACCGATTGAGCTGAAATTTTGCATGCATTTGTAAATCAGATGACAATGCAAAATTATTATGACATGGAGCTGATCTGATGAAGAAACCGGAAGTTGGCTATAGAAACTTTGTAGTTAAACGACACAACCTCATCGGGTTTGGGCTCGTTTGATTCGTCTTGACGAGTATTAATTATCCCGAGCTATAAAAGCTTGCTAAGAAATAAAAAAAAATTACAAAAAAAAATTAAACCGACTTCAAAAAGTACAAAATAACTTTAATTTCGGAAGTCGGTGTTTCTATAATAGATACCTAATCTTGTCTCTTCGTTATTTTTTTTTTGTAAGCAGTTTTTTATTTTTCACTTTTTACTTATGGTAGCACCACTAAAAAGTACCTACCCTTCAGCTAAACATAAATTACCTAATAGCCAGAGTGCATCTCATAACGATTCTTATAATCCCAAATACGGTTATATTACATGAATTTACCCCCTCCCCCTTTTCTTTCAGTCAGTCATCGACTACACGTATAAACAAAGCAATTTTACTTGTTACGACCATTCTGCTATGATTCTATGAGGAGTTCTGTTCCATATCTTCGAAGTTCATGATCAGATCATAAAAATATTTCTATGGGACCAACTTGGAAGCATAACCTTTCAATCAAAAAAAATTTTTTTTTCAAAATCGGTCCACAATTGACCGAAATATCGGTGAACATACATACAAAAAAATAAAAATAAAAAAAATAAACATACATTCAGCCGAACATTCGAAGTCTGTTAAAAATGATTTTCATTAAAAGCTTGTTGTTTTTGTCACTCGGTTTTTTATATGGACGGGAAAGAGACCGAATTATGTTAGTTAGCGTTATTTATAAAATACTGGCAACCTCTCAGGGCAATGTTACCAACATCATAAATAACAACTTTTGTTCATGTATTTTTACAAAACAAAATTCATATAAATTTTTCTTCAAGATTTCGTTGTTCTATCTAAAACATTTCAACTCTGTGTGCCTACTCATATATATCCTATGTCACATGTCATGCACAAGAGTTGCATCATTATTGTACCCAAATTAGGTAGTCTAGAATAATGTATAAAATGTTTGAGTAGTCGCTCTCCGAGCTCGGTCTGTAACAACTGTGTACTTGGTTTACATAATATATCAATTATATTGTGAAGCACTCTTCCTGAGTTTCAATTAATTATCATCCGAGTGACCTTACTACACAACACACCAGTTCCCCACAGCAACACAGGCAAATTGGTGACCCCGACGTGATCCCTGCATCATGACCAGTGAAAACAAAACACCTGCTCCTAGCGCCGCATCCGAGCTAGCAACCGTCACAGTTTCTTCAAGAATTCCGGAATTTTGGTGTGATCAAGCCCGACTATGGTTCGTACAATGTGAGGCGATACTGACACCACAAAAATTAAGTGATGAAGCCAGATTTAACCTTGTTGTCACAAAATTGGGCAAAGAGGTGATACAACAAGTCAGCGACATATTATTACAGCAGCCGCAGGCCAAGAAATATGAAACTTTGAAAGAAAGACTGTTAGCAGTGTATGAAGAATCGGAAGATCGTCAACTGCGAAAACTTCTGAGCGAAATTGACCTCGGTGACCAAAAGCCTTCCCAACTTTTAAGGCGCATGCGAGATTTGGCAAGAGGCAAAATTCCCGACGAAACGCTTAACATTATGTGGCAAGGACATTTACCATCGTCAGTGCGTGCCGTACTTGCAGTCACTGAAGTTAAGGACCTTGAGAATTTGGCGACAATTGCAGACAAAATTTTGGAAGCCACCCGACCTCCGCACGTAGCTGAGGTCACCAGTGAACCGTCGACATCACAAGCCGACCTTTCTACATTACAAGCGCAAATTGCCCAATTAACCTTGCAAGTGATGGCACTTCAGAATGCACCAAGATCCAGAGAAAGGAACCGAAGTCAGAGCAATTACAACCGTTATCGCTCTAAGTCTCGAGGCCGTAATATGATACAGAGCGGGTCAGACAACGCTGGCGGACTATGTTATTATCACGCGCGTTTTCGCCACAGAGCTAACAGATGTACAGAGCCGTGCACATGGAAAAAACAAAATACTCAGAACCAGGAAAACTAAATTCGGTGCAGTCAACGGCGGATGTCTGCACCATCTCACCATCCCACCGCCTTTGCGTGACCGACTTAAACAGTGGCCTACGTTTCTTGGTGGATACGGGAGCCAATGTATCCGTGTTACCTGCCGTGAAAAAACCATACAGCAACCGTGACTGTGATAGTTATGAACTTTATGCCGCGAATGGAAGTGCAATACGAACTTATGGAACCAAGAAATTAGTACTAAACTTAAAATTACGACGACCTCATCATTGGACATTTATATTAGCCGATGTGAAACAGCCAATCCTTGGTGCTGACTTTTTAAACCATCATAAACTTTTAGTGGACGTGAACGGTCATAGACTTATTGATTCTCTGACGAATCTAAACGTTATTGGGTCTATAGTCGATTACACTCAAGATACAATCAAAACAATAGATGTTACGAGTCCGTACTACGACTTGTTATCAGCATACCCAGATATAACCAAACCCTTGTGCTACAAGGACACTCCCAAACATAACGTTATGCATCATATCGAGACTACCGGCGCACCTGTATTTGCTCGCGCGAGACCACTTCCCCCAAATAAATATCTGAAGGTCAAGAAAGAATTTGAATACATGCAACAAATCGGCATATGCAGACCTTCAAAGAGCTGCTGGTCCAGTCCACTTCACGTCGTTGCTAAAAAGAATGGAGAGATAAGACCATGTGGTGATTTTCGCAGTCTAAACGCTATCACTAAGCCGGATAGATATCCCATTCCGCGCATTCATTACTGACTGACTCATTGGTGACTGTATTTTGCTATACCTACCTCAAAAAAAAAAACACGTTTGGAAACGATAACCTAATTTTTTTTTGGTTTATTTAAACGAGAACTGATAAAATAACCAGTAAAAAATACATGGCTAAATACGTTTACCCACTTTGAAATTTCATGGTTTCGCATTATTTCTTATCGTTTAGTAAGAATATACATTATTCTTAGAAGGTATATGCAAAACTTGAATGAACCGGGTGTTATGTGAATGTGGGTATACATGAATGTATCCAAGATACAAGAGTCATTTCTAGTGTAGGTAAAATTTCTTTAATAGTACATCACGACGACGTAAGTGTGTAATGTTAGTCATTATAGTCGAGGCGCTATTTAGACCCGAGCCGTGGCGAGGGTCTTAAGAGAGCCGAGAACAGTAATCATTAATTACTCATGTGTATCATACGACGTTTTTCAATACACTCATGAAGAAAATAACTGTAAAACTAGTATAGATACAATATAGTATAGATACAGTAATGAAATGAACAAAATTTGTAGTTGGATTCTTTACATAAAAGTACTTAACACGTGTTTCGGGTTTCGCACATACTAAACCTAATGTTGTATACATATATATTTGATATATATAACATTTAATTTTTCTTTTGTGAGGATGTACCAAATTATACGAAAAATCGAAAGAACTAAACATACTCGTAATTTAAAGAAATCTAACAAAATTTACCAGACTTTTTACATTTATCAAGTTTTTTTTTACATTTTGGTGTACAAAATATCAGACAATATAAAAATGAATCGCCAAATGTGTTGCTAAGCGCAGATCTCGAGAACAGCTGAACCGATTTCGCTAATTCTTTTTTTGTTGTGTTTGTTATTGTGAGGAAAAGGTTGTTAGAGAGTTAGAGCAGGGTAGAGCAGGGTAGAGCAGAGTAGAGCAGGGTAGAGCAGGGTAGAGTAGGGTAGAGCAGGGTAGAGCAGGTTAGAGCAGGGTAGAGCTGGGTAGAGCAGGGTAGAGCAGCGTGGAGCAGGGTAGGGCAGGGTAGAGCAAGGTAGAGCAGGGTAGAGCATGGTAGAGCATGGTAGAGCAGGGTAGAGCAGGGTAGAAATTGTAAAATAAAGTTTGTTTCTACTATAATCTTATCTCTATCTTTACCTAATTAATATAGTACGGGTATCCAGTTTATCGGCTGTATTATCATTAATTAATTTGTTTAATCCTAATATATCGTAAATGATCTAGTTTTTTTTTTATTTATGTACATTATGTAGGTATTTATTTAGGTTTTAGTATAAATAGTTTAAGTTTTTTTATGTACCTATGTACATTTTTATTTGTTGTTAATTAAATTAATTCTTTATACAGACAATTAAAAAAAACAAGCTAATAAAGAAAGGTTCACATCTAGTTTTAAAATAATCTTTTTTTTATGTCATTGGAAGTATTGTCGTCTTTTTCATTTATTTTTGTAATTCTACTATTGTTTTCCACTTTTGAAATGTTTGATGAGAATTGATGGCCTGAAACACAGGCTTTCATTAACCTAGATCAGGCAGGTTTATATTTTACTTATTTTTTTCTCGATTGTATTTTTTTTATTGTTGATACGTTTGCGCTTGATCGCTATCTCATCTGATGGAAAGCGATGATGCGGTCTACAATGGAACGCGCTTACCTAGAAGAAACTTATTTACTCTCGACTTAAAGATTAGGGTTGTAGCTATCAGGAAACACAGACTCCGGTAAGGAATTCCACTCCTTAATGTAAATCAGAATTTTACTTACTTTATACTATGTACTTAATGTAAATCAGAATTTTACTTACTATATATTTGAATAAAATTTTATTATTATTATTTATTTTATCTCCCTATCTGTGACGGTTCTTAGCGTCATAAAGTGCGACGTGTAATTGGGTGTCCAGTGTGGAGTGGACCTGAACTGGCCGTCTTATTGGGCTGCGACCTCTTGGTTTTTGCCATTGCCATCAACCATGCCAGTTACGATGAGCTGTTCAAGGTTGTGGCCATTTTTCTGGCAACGTGGCCAAAAAACTCCAGTACTCTGCTCATGCAGGTAGTCGACAGTCTGATCTTGATATTCAGTTCACGTATGATAGAGAGGTTTGTACGGAAAGCAGTCCAGGGATTTCCAAGTATTTTCCTCCAACACCACATCTCGAAGGCATCAATGCGGTCGCGGTCTGCATTTTTTAAAGTCCAAGTCTCAAAGTCTCAGCCCCGTAGCTGAATGTGCCGAAAACTAAACCTTTGACCAGTTTGGTTTTGGTTTTGCGTGAAATGTTGCGATTCCTCCATATGCTTTGCAACAGTGACTTTGCACTTTTGGCCATTCCTATGCGCCTCCGAATTTCCTTGTCACAAGAACCTGTATTGCTGATGTTCGCACCGAGATAGATGAAGTCATCACTACCTAAAGTCCCAGAATTCCCGTGAGTTACAGCTTTATGCTTCTGTCCACCTTGGTCATGCTGTGGCTAATCTTAAGACCAATTTCCAGGCCGATGCGCTCCATTTTATCTAGTATCTCAACCATTCTGGTGCTTCATTGGTGGCCAGAAGTGTGGTGTCGTCTACGTACCGTAGGTTACACGCTTCCCATAATTTCTCGAAAATATTGCAGTATTCAGTCATCATCATCATCAGCCTTTTTTGATGTTCCCACTGCTGGGACTCAGGCCTCCTCTCTAGGAGAGGGAATGGGCCGTAATCCGCCACGCGGGCCCAGTGCCGGTTGGTGAATGTCACATGTCTTCGAATGATTAGTTCAAGGACATGCCGGTTACCTCACGATGTTTTCCTTTCACCGTTTTGAGAGCAGTGGTGATGAAATAGTAATTACACGTGCCTGGCAGGGTTTGAACCCGCAACCTACATCTCGTAAGTTGGAGCTATTACCACTCGGCCACCACTGTTCTTATTCTTACTCAGTATTCAGTGCTCTGCACCACGTGCCCGGTTACCTGCTTACGTAAGGACCTAATGACGGTTCCCTATCCATTTGCATAAATTTTGTAGACCTAATCTAACTTGGCATACTTTTGTTTGTCCTAATTATATTTTCGCATAATTTATTTACGTATAACAGCTTACGCATATTTTTTTTAAGCATAATTTCTAACCATAATAATGATTAAGCATAACTTTCTAAAGCATAATATTCTAAAGCGTAAATTTACCAAGCATAACATTCTAAAGCATAACTTTAGGATATACCAATTTATTTAGACGATTGGAAAAAACCATATCTTCTGAAGCAGGTCATACATAACATATTTGTTATGATCAATTTTGTAGGCTTTTTTACAGTAGGAAGCATGCAAACAAGCATACACAAGGCTTGCAAGCAAGTAAGCATGTAGCATACAGTATGCAAGCAAGCATGCCACATGCAACATGCAAGCAAGCATGCAGCATTCAAGCGAGAATGCAACATGCAGCAGGTATGCAGTTTGCAAGCAAGCATGCAGCTTTCAAGCGAGCATGCTACATGCAGTAATTTTGTAGGCTTTTTTCACAGTAAGAAGCATGCAAACAAGCATAGACTAGGCATACAAGCAAGCAAGCATGCAGCATTCAAGCGAGCATGTCACATGCAGCAGGTATGCAGCATGCAAGCAAGCAGCATGCAAGCAAACATGCAGCTTTCAAGCGAGCATGCAACATGCAGCAGGCATGGTTTCTGTCACGGCTCCGGCGCTGCGGGCCTCCGGCAGCTCCACCGCGCCCCTACGCGCCTACGCGATTTTAAATTACACTCTAGGGGTAGGGCACACAAGACTACGTGGAGTCGGTTTTGCAGCGATTCGGTTCTGTCGCTATTCGCTTATGCTAATAGTCATTAGGCCTAGTTACGAGCCTAGCCTAGTAATGTTACACATTATGCGAATTAAATGTATGCCAAAACAAATTAGCCTTAAAGATGATTATGCCAACATAAACTATATGCCAAAAAACAAATATGGCAAAGTTTTATTATGGCAAAACAAATTATGCCACAATCGTTATGCCAAAGTATATTAGGACAAAGAATATTATGCAAAAAGAAGGGATCCCCTAATGACAGCATCAGCAGACGGCATTGCCGTGGCCGATTTCTGGGCTGGGCAAGGAATTTGACTGGTTTTGCCATCGATACGCTAAGAAGAAGAAGTGCTCTCGCATTAAATCGTCATCGTAATCTATCCTAAGGAATGATGAGCCTACACGAACTGAGCGTGGAATATTTCAGGGGGAACGGTTTGAGTCCAATTTGATTCTTCTTAGCCCTGAATCCTCTAAGTTCTAAATCACCTTCTTTATATGCATGACTTAAAATTCTTTGCTCTGACAATTAGCGACTGATGATGATTCTAAAAGTAATTGATAATATTTTTTTTTTCAACAGTAGGTGTTTAACATTTGCAAATTTATTCTTAAACTTTACAATTAAAACATTAAAAAGTTTTAGTTGGTTAGGTAAATTAATATTCTACAACTTTCACTTAACGCTGTCTAGATGTTATCTAGTCTCAAACTAAGTAGAGCGTGTGCTATGAATACTAGAAAACTAATAAACATGCTTATATATTTCTGAATACATTCATATTATAGAAAAATTGCACCAGACGCAGAACGTGATCGTATCTCGACCGATCGATTTCGATCGATCGACCCCAAATAAAACGGGACACGGGCAGGAAGATGATGGAGAACATGATTGTGTTCATCACACAAACATTTGTCTAGGGTGGGAATTGAACCCAGGACCTCTGGTACACAGCAGTCAAAATCAAATCAAAAACGTTATTTCAAATAGACCAATTATATAGGCACTTTTGAATTGTCAAAATGTCGGTTAGTCAAACAAACAAGTGAAGCTAAATTGCACGTTCCAAAGAGTAGATCTCTATGGAGAAGAACGTGCAAGAAACTCCATGGTCACTGTTTTAAATTATATTATGAGTTACGTGAATCTTCGTTACATATTGTCTTGTTGCTTCTACTATGTGAGCACAATGAAGATAAGTAATAACAATAAAAATAATAAATTAAAAAAAAAAATAGAAATTGAACTAAATTCACTGGCAGCTAAGAGATGACCAATCTCAACTGACGTCTCCCGTTCACGAGCATAACGCGTTTATCAGCCCCACTCAGTTCAACCATATTGAAAGGAACCGAATGACCCAATAACACGTGCCACCATCCGCGAGACATTTAGGTGAGCATGACAAACGCTCAACTGCCATGCTCGTAATGTCAAACAAGTTAGTCAGGATCACTAACCACTAAACCAACGGGCCTGTTTTTTGCTCTGTATCCTTTAGTTACACACATGATCAAAAGGTACACAAAAGAGTAAGGAATCCTAAAATACGGTTATGACGTGTTGTGATGGCGTATGTGTCAGTAAGTGAGAATTATTATTTGTGGTAGAGTTTGAATAGCATAGAATACTCGGCCTTATAATATTCCCACTGCTGGGACTCAAGCCTTTTTTTACGGTGGGAAAAAATCATCCACTGATAACCCCCGCTCTTGGGTGGAGCGGGAGATAGTGTCAGACTCTTACTGACTAAAAACCCACCCCGTTCCTTCTAGCCTCTTCATATCGGGGCTTGAGTTCCTTTCGGATTATCCTGGCCCCAGTAGGCTTCGACCCAGCTGGGCCTCTCCTGTTGCTGACAACTCCTTGAGGTATAGAATAGAAATACTTTTATTCGGTACAGAACAGACACAGCACAGCACAACGGTTATATACACAAAGTAAACAAAAATAAAAGTACAAAGTTTGCACCGAGCGTGCCCGCACCGAAAGGGTGACCACAGCATTTGCTGCGCCGTCGACGTCTTGGGACAGTTAACGAACGGTCAGACAGCAAGCTACCCATGGTTCGCTGTCCGCGAGCCCTCGTCTACGGTGGCCGGAAAACGGGATCGGAATTCCGGCGGCGGCGACGAGAGCGAAATTGACATTAGTCTACGCGGTCGGCCTCCTCCTTTACTAGCATTACTGCTTCGCAGAAGGAGGCGACCGCCTGCCACTCCTCCTCGCTCCGGACCATGGCCTGAACCAAGGCCCGGCGCGAGAGGTCTCCACCACCGATTACCCACACGAGGGCACGGCGATGCTCCGCCCAAGCAGGGCACCGTGTCTTCCGGGCGTTCCGCACAGTGGCGACACCCAGGTGTGGGACTCAGGCCTCCTCTGTAGAAGAGGGAATGGGTAATAATCCACCACGCGGGCCCAGTGCAGATTGGTGGACGTCACCTGTCTTCGAATTTTTGGTTCTAGGACATGCCGGCTTCTTCACGATGTTTTCCTTCAACGTTTTGATAGTTCGAATATTTTGTTTTATTGTACAAACAAATAGGTACTTATGAGCGTAGAACAAAACATTGGTTTTAAAAACTTTAATTTTTTATGACTATAATTAATAACTTAATGATTAATAATTTAAAGGTTAACAAGTTAGCAGAATTACTTAATAATATTAAAAAGTAATAAAAACATATTTAATTTTATTTATAAACTAGCTTTTGCCCGCGGCTTCACCCGCGTACATAATCCCAGAATAAAAAGTATCCTATGTGTTATTCTGGGATATGGTCTGCTTGTGTACCAAGTTTCATGAAGATCCATTCAGTAGTTTTAAAAGACTAACAAACATCCATACATCCATCCATACATCCATCCATACATACATCTATCCATACATCCATCCATACATCCATCCATACATACATCCATACATCCATCCTTACATACATCCATACATACATCCATACATCCATCCATACATCCATACATCCATCCATCCATACATCCATCCATACTTCCATCCATACATACATCCATACATCCATCCATACATACAAACTTTCGCATTTATAATATTAGTATAAATTATAAAAGCCGGGTCGACATAAGTAGTCAAACAAGTTCGAAATGGTAAACAGAATATCGAACCTACAAAACCGAAACGAAACCGAAAAATAGACGTTTTTTTATCATTAACATTTTAATGTGTTTTACCGGCATTAAAATGTTAATAATATTTAAAAAAAAACCTCTATTTTTATCCTAAGACTCTCATTGTCAGTGCCGTAACTTGCCTATTTTCGCCAGGGGCCACTTTCTGTGACTGCGCCCCTAAAAAAATATAAGCTGGGTAAGGGGCGTGAGGCAACGGTCCTCTTCCCCAGCCACCTTGGGATTCCGATCCCAATTTTCGGCCACCGTAGGCGCGGGCTTGCGGACGGCGAGCAATCGGGCTCACCATTAGACCGCCCGGTAGCTGTCCGGACGTCGACGACGCGTATCGTTCCACGCGCGCCTCAAGGAGTTGTCAGAAAACCGTAGGGGCAGTTAAGCCTACTGGGCCCAAAGATCTGTGGTCTGAAAGGAAGATTTGGCCTGGTAAGAAAGGCAACGAAGGAACAGGAGTAGGTTTTTAGTCAGTAAAAGACTGACACTATCTCCCGCTCCACCCAAGAGCCTAAAAAAGCTGGGTAAGGGTGTTTTTAATATCGTGCGGATTTCATCACGCATGCAAAGCAGAAAATTTTACAATGCAAAAAAATGTTCCCGCCTGTGTATTCCACCCATTGCAATAAAAGGCAATCTCGCATGCGTGATCAAAACCGCACAATATTAAAAACACATTTCGTTTTATTACAAAAAAAATCCTTAGTACTACCTACTTTTAGTACAAGAGTCGTGGCGTGTCTAATGTGTGGTTGCCTATAATATAGTCTGGCCAACGAAAGGTGACAGTGAATTATTTATTGAAGTCCATATATGGCAGCATTTAAAAAAAAAACACGGTCAAAAATGTGTCGTTGATGTTTCTTCAACTTCTTTTATCTTGTATTTACGTAGAGTCAGGGTGAACAGTTACAAAGTTTTGTTATTCGGCCTCCTTCTTGTTGTGTCATCTTTTGATGGCCAAACTCTAGCAACGGGTCTTGTTTGTATCATTCATTAAAATTATATTTCAATATACATAATGCAAATCCTGAATCTTCGGATCTGTCGACCAGAAACGTTTGGGTATCACCATTATGCGGAACGCCCGGAACACATGATAAAGCATTAAGTGGAAGTTTGCCCAGCTTGGGCGGAGCCCTACCGTGTTCTCGTGGAGGTGATCGACAGTGGTGCTCTTAGCGTCCGGTCTTGGTACGGAGCGAGAGATAATGCGAAGCAATAACCTCCTGATGAAATGAATGATACAAAATTTGGCTTTGGTTTGATCATTTTTAGGCCCCATCAGGAAGTGGCCCAGGGCACCTCTGGCACAGCCATAGTTACGGCCCTGCTCATACTTTATGTACATATAATAAATCTGTAGAAGTTTTAGTTGTGCGCGCATCACGTAAAATGTACGAAATCGATGTAGATAACTTTTTAACCGACTTCGAAAAGGAGGAGGTTCTATGTTCGGCTGAATGTATGTTTTTTTTTTTTTGTATGTATGTTCACCGATATTTCGGTCAATTGTGGGCCGATTTTGAAAATTTTTTTTTTGATTGAAAGGTTATGCTTTCAAGTTGGTTCCATAGAAATATTGTTATGATCTGATCATGAACTTCGAAGATATGGAACAGAACTCCTCATAGAATCATAGCAGAATTGTCGTAACAAGTAAAATTGCTTTGTTTATACGTGTAGTCGATGACTGACTGAAAGAAAAGGGGGAGGGGAAAGGGGGAGGGGGTAAATTCATGTAATATTTATCGTATTTGGGATTATAAGAATCGTTATGAGGTGCACTCTGGCTCTAAGGTAATTTATGTTTAGCTGAAGGGTTAGTACTTTTTAGTGGTGCTACCTGTAACTAAAAAGTGAAAAATAATAAACTTTTTACAAAAAATAAAATTAAACCGACTTCAAAAAGTACAAAATAACTTTAATTTCGGAAGTCAGGCGTTAGTTCTCTTTTTTGCGTTGCATCTTCATCAAACATCGCGTTGGATTACATTAGATGAAGTAACAAGCTTTTAAACCATTTTCGATGTTGAAGATAGGTGAGTGGAAAAATGAAATGAAATAATTTATTTGCTGGGAATGTATATGTACAAAAATATGGTGTTAGGTAGTAGAAGAGAATTTTTTTTATAGTCGAACTAATTATGAAATTATTAAAAAAAAAGAAGAGAAATTTTACCTATTTTCGAATGATTAGACAATAAAAATATAAATCATGCAATTTGTGAATTCATTTAGTTTAAACTAATGTCAAAAATAAAAGGAGCCTCTTAAGCTTTGTTTCATCATATAAATTCTAATATTATAATGTATAATTTTAATTCTAATTTGTGAATGTTATTGTATAAGTTATAATTTTATTTACGGTCTTTTATCTCACTCTAATTAATCATTTTAATTGAAATTGTATTTTGACTCAAATTTTTTAAATATATTTTTGTTTCACTTAGTTATTTGTGCATGCTGTGGTCTCCTGTAACTGAAGGAGCACACGCTAACGGACCCTGGTACTATTTGTGTATATCCTTTGTTGGAGGTCCAAATAAAAAAATAGTGACATAGTGGTCACCTGATGGTAAGCGATGATGTGGCCGACGATGGAATATGCTTGCCTAGAAGTAATCTATTCATTACTTGACATAAAGATCCCAAGGTTATAGCTATCAAGAAACACAGACTCCGGCAGGGAATTCCACTCCTTAGCTGTACGCATAATGAATGTATTATTCATTCGGTTGACTATGTTGAAAGATATGTATTTTTGCCTGTTCAACGGTACTAAGTTCGTGGGGTCAGCTAGTTTGTAAATAAAACAAACTTAGATAATAACCTAAGTAGGACTTTAACATCACACTTATATTACAAAGGTGAACATTTGCATAAATGTGTGTGTATGTTTCTTTCTCTTCTTTGAATGAAGTTTGTCACGTGGGTAGATCATATACGGGATATGTTTCTATGGGATTTGCTGCTTTCAGGCGGGTGAAGCGCAGCTAACATTGATTCGTTGAATAGCAATGCAGATTCGACCAGAAAAAAGTCAAGCCCTCTGGTCACGTGAAGAGTGGACCTGCCTGCCTACCTGTTTTAATCCCTACTAATATTATAAATGCGAAAGTAACTCTGTCTGTCTGTCTGTTACGCTTTCACGCAAAAACTACTGAACGGATTTGGATCAAATTTGGTAGGTAGGTAGAAGAGACACTGGAATTAACACATAGGCTACCTATAATTCCACTGCTGAGCACGGGTCTCTGCCCGCGCGTTATAAACTGTAGTCCACGCGGGCGAAGCCGCGGGCGGAAAGCTAGTAATAAAAAACTAAAAAGTATTATTATTTCAGACAACCAATAGCTCCTATACACCTCTATTTTTTAATTAGTACATAAAAATGGGGGTCTATACTTACCCCTCACTGATCACGTTTATGTAGTCAAAAAAAAAAACGAAATCCCAAAATTGTCGATAAGAATTGGTCATAATTGGTAAATTCACAATTGGATCAATGATTCTTAACAATTGCTACTAAAAAATACTAGACGCAGTGTTTTTCCATTGTTTTTCTTTTATAATCAATTTCCATAAATGGAGTGACATTTAAGGATATAAACAAACGCTCATAATTTTGCTGTTTATGAATGTTTTTAATGTTTTTATGAGACTATGTTGTTTGGTTGGATTTTAATATCAAAACTATAATAGAAAGATTTACTAGACGCGTATTGTTTGTCGTAAAACATGCTACTACCTATAAAACTTTCCAAGTTGTGATTTTAAACGTTTTGAACCAAATTACAGAAAATTATAATTATAATCATGAATCATATAGAGCTGAAGCAATAGGAAATAAAAACAAATTATGATATTGAAAAGAAAGAAAGAAAAACATTTTATTCACGCGAAATAAGACGCATACTTAAAGCTAAATAACAAACACAACACAACATCAGTCGATAGGGAAGATATGCGTCTCATCCGCGCAAAACGGCCCAACGCTCAGCATAAAGCTGTGACCTCACGCTTAATGCGATGAGCTCACAGCGCTGGTTTTCAGCGTGGGCCGGTCGCTGTGTCGACGTACCTAAACGATTATGCAAAAAGATATTGCAAAAAGTGAGTAGGTCACACTAGTATATACTAGAATACTTTCCAAGTTGATATTTTAAACTTTAGTCTGGTGGAATGTTGACTTAATAAGCTGCTGACATTCTGAAGTGTTGAGATTTTGAATCGTTGGTCTTACGGTGTTGATGTTTTAACTGCTGATATTATGACTGTTGATATTAAGTATCAAACCCCGGGAAAAAATAAGCCGAAAGGAGAACCGTGCTATCCCGAATTTAGCACGAGCCAAGCCGCGGGTAAAAGCTACTGTAGTAATAAATATAAAAAAAATGGAAGACATAAAAATAGCTTTCGTTCCTATTTTGAATTAAAGATTAGAGGTCCGCAAAAAAAGAAAATTCGCTACTAGGATGAATTATTTACTTAAAAATTAAATAAAAAATACTACAAGGATGGAAATGGTTTTTTGCAGTCATCAAAGGCTTTCTAGTAATTAAACGTCAGAAAACTATAAATTTTTAGCAAATGAACTGCTTCATGACGCACAGGACCGGTCGTTGTGGCGATGCTTGGGGGAGGCCTATGTCCAACAGTGGACGTCTTTCGGCTGATATGATGATGATGATGAACTGCTTCAATCATATCAAAACTTTGGATGTAGAGTGTTGCTCAAAACCTATTTTCTAAATGCTGATTTAGACTTTTTCCTTATAAATCTTGGTGCAGTAAATGATGAACAAGGAGAGAGGTTAAATCAAGATGTGCGAACAATAGGAATAAGATGCCAAGGATGGTGGGATCCAGCTAAACTGGAAGATTTTTGTTAGATCCTCGAAAATCTATATATTAAACTTCCTTAAAAAGCAAGAACCAAAAATCACTAACTGCATTAGATCTGTTACTTTTAGCTTCCACTAATATTCTATATTAGTGGACAATTTAAAATCAATGCCATTAGGTTAAAAAAATTAAGGCTTTTATTTTACACTAGCTTTTGCCTGCGCGGCTTCGCTCCCGCTCGTCTCTACTCCACACTACTATACCCAACTCTACCCTTTTTTTTTTTTTTTTTTTTTTTACGCTGGGAAAAATGCGTTACGCATACCCTCCCTCGGGGGAGGGAGGGGTATGTGGGACTCCCCGGTCAGAGCCGGTATACCCACTAAACGACCCAGCGACGCTCCCGCATCGTCTGTGACTGGCGAAGGGCTGGGCAGCTGGCAGAGCCTTTACGTCCAGTCCTCCGCCGACGATCACCCGCCTTGACGGCGGGCCCTACACGCCCCTCTCAGCAAGGAGGGGCCCGGGAATGCCGCGAGCGCTCGGCCATTCCCACCCGACGGCGGTGGTGATCTGTGCAATGCGGGCGAAGGCGCCCCCGCGCCTGTCGCCCGCTAGTCACCACCTGGGGGTGGGAGAAGACGATCGAACATTCGCCTTCTCCTTCCCCTTCTTCGTCTGCGGAGCGGTGCGGCGAGAGGGTCGTCCTCCCGCTCACGCTCCGCCGCCTCCTTTTGCGACATAACATCCTCGCAAAAGGAGGCGACCGCGGTCCAGGCCTCCTCGCTCCCCAGCATACATTCGACCACGCTGGGGAGCGAGAGGTCCTGCCCAATAACTGCAATAAGACTGCGGCGCTGCTCACCCCAGGCCGGGCACGCCTCGAGGGTGTGTTGGGCCGTGTCCTCCGCAGCGCCGCAGTCATGGCACGCCGCGGTCTCCTCCCGCCCGATCCGGCGCAGGTGCGTTCCGAAACAGCCATGTCCGGACAACACCTGCACCAGACGGAACGAGAGGAAACCGTGCGACCGCTCGAGCCAGTCTCGCAAGACTGGGCCGAGCGCGTCCAAGGTCCGCCGGCCAAAGGCGGCGGAGGCGAGGTCTTCCGTCCAGTGGTGGACTATCGCGTCCCTCGCCTCCCGCCGCACGGCCTCCCGCTCTTCGTCGACCGGGCGCTCACCAAGCGCCTTGCGCCGCGCCGTCCACTCGTACACTCTGGCCCACCCAACTCTACCCTACTCTACCCTACTCTACCCTACTCAACCCTACTTTACCCTACTCTACCCTACTCTAGCCTACTCTACCCTACTCTACCCTACTCTACCCTACTCTACCCTACTCTACCCTACTCTACCCTACTCTACCCTACTCTACCCTACTCTACCCTACTCTACCCTACTCTACCTTACTCTACCCTACTCTACCCTACTCTACCCTACTCTACCCTACTCTACCCTACTCTACCCTACTCTACCCTACTCTACCTTACTCTACCCTACTCTACCCTACTCTACTCTACTCTACCCTACTCTACACTACTCTACCCTACTTCATGCTATGTCGTGACAATGGAAAACGGGGCTCATTTTTATAATATAGAAGATAAATGGTTTAATTCATGAATCCCCAAGCGACACCCGGTGGCCGCGCATCTATTGTCTTACTATTGTGTCTCTAATTGACGGTATCTGAAGGGTTAAAATACTTGTTTAATTTTTCGAATTTTTTCAAGAAGCTGTATCAGTAAATACAGACCTGTTACAGTAAATTCATTTTCAGTTATATATATAGTTTCTTATGTTAAGTAATGGTAATTTGACGCAAGTAAAATTTTAACAGTTGTTTAAAAAATTGTTTTTTTTTGTGTATTATCGGAACCGGTTCTGAAGCTAATTATAAAACTGGCCCTGGCTCTTCCACTATAGTGGTATATCAAGACCGTGCGTGGTGACACCCGAGCAAGTTTGTAATGCGTGGTTTTAAGGTTTTTTTTTACGGTGGGCAAAAATCATCTAATGACAACCCCCGCTTTTGGGTGGAGCGGGAGATAGTGTCAGAATCTTACGGACTAAAAACTCGCCCCGTTCCTTCTAGCCTCTTCTTACCGGGGCTCGAGTTTCCTTTCGGATCCCTGGCCACAACAACTCCTTGAGGCGCGCGAGAATAGTACGCGCCGTCGATGTCTCAAGGCTCGGTTCGGATGATTGCACCGTTCCCGCGCGCCTCGAGGAGTTGTCAGCAACAGGAGGGGCCCAGCTGGGTCGAAGCCTACTGGGGCCAAGGGTCTATTGCTGAAAGGAAGGTTCGGCCACGGTATAGAAAGAAAGAAAAATATTTATTTTGGCGAACAAAAACTTAAAAAAAAACACAAAACAAAAAAAAAAAAACTAACATTGTATGTATCACGTTTGCTCCATAAAAGATCCAGTTTAGCGAAAATGCTAGACAGTTACGAGGTATGAAAGACAACGAAGGATCTGAAGTGAGTTTTTAGTCAGTAAAAGTTTGACACTATCTCCCGCTCTGCCCAAGAGCGGGGGATGTCATTAGATGATTTTCCCACCGAAAAATAAGAGCTATCATCACTACATAGTATAAAACAAAGTCGCTTTTTCTGTCCCTATATCCCTATGTACGCTTGAATCTTTAAAACTACGCAACGGATTTTGATTCGTTTTTTTTTAATAGATACAGTGATTCAAAAGGAAGGTTTATATGTATAATAACATCAAGGAAGGAAGGTTTATATGCATTAAATAGTGGAGAAACACCCAAGCGAAGCCGGGGCGGGTCGCTAGTTGGATATAAAAATAAGAAAAAAAATAGAATAACAATGAAAATAAGAAAGAAAATAGTTTTCTTTTCATTGTTCCTAATCTATCCCTATTACTAAGATTTTGCAGTCCATCCGTCTGTCTGTCACCAGGCTGTATCCCAAGAACCGCGATAGCTAGGCAGTTGAAATTTTCACTAATTATATATTTCTGTTGCCGCTATAACAACAAATACTAAAAAAAAAAAAACAAAAAAAATATTTAAGGAGACTCCTATACAACAAACGGGTTTTTTTTTTCGTCGAATTTTCCTAATTTTCTTAAGGACGGTACGGAACCATTCGTGCGCGAGTCTAACTCGCGCATGGCCAGTTTTTATTAAAACTAATTATGACATAATTAGCTAAATTACTGCTAATTATTGCTTACTTAGCTAAATTAGATTAAGCAACAACGTGTTAGGTATTCAGTAAAAATAAATATTTTTTTAATTAATGAAGCCCAAAAAGAGGGGTTTTTTTGTATTATAATCGTTTTTTTTTTATTAATTCATGAATCCCCAAGCGACCACCGGTGGCCGCGCATCTATTGTCTTACTATTGTGTTTCTAATTGACGGTACCTGATTGGTTAATAATCGTTTAGTTAGTTATAATTAGACAAGACACTTTTTTAAACGATTATTATAAAACCAAAAAAAAATATCATGGTGAAATAATAGGTTTTGGTCACTTCATCCTAACTACCTACATTCAAAATTGAGTATAACCTCATTTGTAAAGTGTCCTTATATTTTTTTTTTTTAATAACACTATTAGAAAAACATTTCAAACAACATTCAACACGATTAAAAATACAATCGATCGTTTACAATTGATTGGACATCCCTAATTCATTATTGACACGACATGACATTAGGCGTAAAATGGCGGATGTTATCAGTTGCGTAAGATACTATAAAATGTACATTTTGGCATAGAGCTTGTCCGTGTTACAGAAGTATTTGCAACTTATATAATAAAAAAGACCATAAATTATTGTGTACTGCGATACTCTTAATTTTTTTGTTTTTTTTTTTATTATAGGTTCACACACTTTTTTTTTATTGCGTGCCGTCGACGATTTGGGCTTGGTCCTGACGGTTACCGGACGGTCGGTCAGCGATCTACCTATTGCTCGCCGTCCGCAAGCCCACACCCACGGTACCGGAAATCGAGATCGGAATCCAAGCAGTGGTTGGGGCGTGAGCGCCTTTGCCTGATGCGAGCAGCCTCCTCCTTTGCTAGCAATACTGCTTCGCAGAAGGAGGCGACCACCTGCCACTTCTCCTCGCTCCGGACCATGGATGACAATAACGTTTAGAAAGGTACTAGGCTCGCAATTATTTAAATCAAAGATAGTTAGTACTTAACCGTGACATCGTTTTAAATCCTGACAAAGTTATTTATTGCTACTAACTGTCAATTAACAATAATAAGCCAACTCTATTGTTAGCTAACCACATTGTAATTAAAGAAATTTTTCGCATTCCGTAAAAAAAAATTAGAGAGTTCAGCACTTGTAAAACCAATGATTCACGTTTTAACAAGCTTTTATTTAGTTTCACCTGTCCCGATGTTAGGGCTCGCGGACGGCGAGCCATGGGTCTGTCCGATTATCCGGTAACGCACTGTTCCCGCGCGCCTCAAGGGGTTGTCAGCAACAGGAGGGGCCCGGCTGGGTCGAAGCCTACTGGGGCCAGGGTTATCTAAAAGGAAACTCGAGCCCCGGTACGAAGAGGCAAGAAGGAACGGGGTGGGGTTTTTAGTCAGTAAGAGTCTGACACTATCTCCCGCTCCACCCAAGTGCGGGTTTTGTCATAAGATGAGTTTTCCCCATCGACCCAAAAAAAAACCTGGCCCGATGTTTGTCTGTCATCAAATCTTGTAAATTTTTGACCCACTTGCCGACTACCGGCTGAAATTTTGCATGCATGTGTAAATCAGATGTCAATGCAAAATTATTATGACATGGAGCTTATCTGATGATGGAACCGGAAGGTAGCTATAGGATATTGGTAGTTAACCGACACAACCCCATCGAGTTTGGTCTCGTATGATTCGTCTTGACGTGTATTAATTATATAGGTATACCGAGCTATAAAAGCTTGCTATGAAATAAAAGTGTAAGTATATTTCGACACTCTCAAGGGAAACAAATTTATAGGCTACTTTCCGTTCACCTAGAATCCTGAAATTTGAAATGAAGCAAGGTCTCATAGCACAAGTATAGTTAAAAAGAAATGTAAATGAAAAAAATATAAAAAGAAAAGCTATGCCCTCTAAGCAAAAGCAAAGCTAAGTTAAAGTTGTAAATTTATTGTTACGTTATAAAAAAAAACTTTTTTGCTATTCGTTCTAAAAATTCAAAATTCAAAACTTATAATTTCACATAGGCCTACATGGGCACTTATAAAACGCCAGAAGTTAGAGCACGGTTCTAAATTGGTTGTTTCCTATGGAGAAAACCGGCAATAAACGTCATGGATACTCTTTTAAAATAATAGTTGTTCTTACAATATTTCCATACTACAGTATTACATGCGTTACCCCTGGAGGTGAGGCGTGCTCAAACGCTACCAACATTTAAAAAAATGGTGAAGGAACATTACCTTTCTCTTTGATATATATTTTTTTTTTCATCTTCTCCTGGTTCAACTATATATTTGATATTTATTAGTTTATTTATTTTTTTGTGTTCTATGCATGTATTTGTATTAATGTATCTTATTAGCATTATTTCTGATGTTTGTACACCGAAAACCCTAAATCTATCTCCCTTCTTTCAGTCCATCCAAAAGTTGTCTGTAAGAGATCGCCATGTGCGATAAGACCGCCCATTGTACACTTTTTTCTTTAAATGTTGGTCCTATATATTTGTTTATGTGGTGTACAATAAAGAATATAATAAATAAATAATAAATAAATAAATAAATAATAAATAAATATTAATAGATATTATGTAAGGACAGTGTAGACCGGTCTATATTGTACTTAAAAGAACAAGAAAAAAAAAATCATATTAAAAAAGCGAGTTAATAAGAAATAATCTAAGCATTCGCGGAGTCTACAGTATTCTTACATTGACATTATAAAAAGATGCAATATAAAAAAAAAGGCTAGAAAAAAAAATTACAACGGTCAATAAATCAGACGCTAACAAAAAAAAAACTAACGAATTTAAGGTGGTTTGAAGTCAAATAATATAAAAAATATTGCAAAAGCAACGTGTTAGGAAAAAAAAATATGTGCAGGTATTATGAGAAACCAGGGGCCCGGCACATGTGCATAAAAATATACTAAAATACTCTCTTGTGGAATCGGAAGTGCTAGACTACAGGGGGTCTACCCGATTTCTCCGAAAAACGAAGTTTTGATTCAAATTTCGCGTGTTTCCTACTACGGTTCCTTTCGTTCCCGAAATTTCATACAAACGAAAATTGTTTGACGTACCGAATCTCTTGGAATCTCTAAACTTTCTCTAATTAGTTATGTTTCGAAAAAAAAATTATGACAGAGGATTGTTTGCAATTTTAACGTCAAATGAATATCGTTCGTTTACGAAAGTTTCTTTTCGGAGAAATCGAGTAGACCCCCAGGTATAAGCCCGACCCAGTTCTTGATAATGCTCATATCACTTTGTACTGGAATCACATCATCACTGACAGGAGTATTGTGGCCAACAAGCCTGATATAGTGGTGATGGACCGAAACGAGAGGCGTGCAGCGATTGTTGACATATCCGTTCCGCATGACGAGAACCTCGTGAAAGCCGAGAAAGATAAACAAATCAAGTATATTGACTTGGCTCGCGAGGTTGTCGACGTCTGGGATGTGGACTCGGCGATCATTTTACTGATAATGGTGTCAGTCAATGTCTTAACAGTTAAGAGCCTCGACCAACACCTTAGGAGGCTCGAGTTAGACGACTAGATCAAGATCAAATTCAGAAAGTGGTACTCCTGGACGCGGCTCGTATAGTTACGAGGTTCTTTTCTTTGGAGTCCTGATCGCCGGTAGCTTCAACCCTGTTCCCGATACCGATTGGATACTGTTTTTTTATATTTTTTAAATGTTTTTTTTTTGTTAGGTTTATTTAAAAACGGTGAAGCATCGTGAGGAAACCGGCATGTCCTAGAACCAAAAATTTAAAAACATTGACATCTACCAACCCGCACTGGGCCCACGTGGTGGATTACGGCCCATCCCCTCTCCTAGAGAGGAGGCCTAAGTCCCAACAGTGGGAACGTTATAAGGCCGACTATGCTATGCTATATTTTAAAATATTTAAAAATGTAAAAATTAATAATAATATATAATTTATTTCATTTTGCGGCACATACACATGAATCTTATGTTTGTAAGAATATGCTCAGGAAAGATTTGTAAAATTACATATTAAGTGTAAAGGAAATGTGATATTATTATTGAATGTGATTAACAAGCTTTTAATGAAAATATTTTTTTCATAGCAAGCTTTTCTAGCTCGGTATACCTATATAAATTAATACTCGTCAAGACGAATCATACGAGCCCAAACTCGATGGGTTGTGTCGTTTAACTACCAAGTTTCTTTAGCCATCTTTCGGTTCTATCATCAGATCAGCTCCTTGTCATAATAATTCTGCATTGTCATCTGATTTACACATGCATGCAAAATTTCAACTCAATCGGTAACCGGGAATTGGATCAAATTTAATTTGCAAGATTTGATTACAGAAAAACATTGGGACAGGTGAAACTAAATAAAAGCCTGTAAAGTGCGGCCCGTCAATACAAGAGATTTACAACCCCTGGTCTCGTTCCTTAAGAATCTGAACTGATACAAACTCATGCCAGTTCTAATTGCATGCTCGTTTTAAACGCTTGTGTTAAAACAAATAAATATTAATTTTGCCCTTTCTTCATATAACTTTATGGATGATAGTAAAAAAAGTTTTCGAAACATGAATTAAGTTACAATTCAGTTCGGTTTTTAGTTTAATTATTTTTGTTTAAAGATGTTTGGAGATATATATTTTTGGAGGCAGGTTCGTAGTATTTACCTATTCATTTAACAATTTAAAACGATTTTTGAGTATGTTTATATTCAATAAATTATTGTGTTTATTTTTTTGTCAAGTAGGTATTTAGTCGCAGGCACAATTACTGGCAAATCGTAGAAATGAGCAAAAACACATTTATGATAAGTCTTTGACTAATATACAACCTTATTTTTAGTATATGCGAAACCTGAAACACTGTCTAGTATTTTTACAAGCTTTTATTTAGTTTCACCTGTCCCGATGTTTGTCTGTCATCAAATCTTTAAAATAAAATTTGACCCACTTCCCGGTTACCGATTGAGCTGAAATTTTGCATGCATGTAAATCAGATGACAATGCAAAATTGTTAATGACATGGAGCTGATCTGATGATGTAACCGGAAGGTGGCTATAGGAACACGGTAATTAAACGACACATCTCCATCGGGTTTGGGGTTGTATGATTCGTCTTGAAGAGTATTAATTATATAAGTATTATACCGTGCTATAAAAGCTTGCTATGAAAAACAAATTTTTTCATTAAAAACTTGTTTTATAAACAATCTATGTACAAAATTTCATAACTGTATTAGGAAATATCAAAAAGTTATATAATCAAAAATACCCAGCTATGGTACCTCGTTAGCGACATAAATACTTGGTCACCTTACCACCCGACCGACTGAGGGGTAGTTTTGCTCTCAGCTGTGCGTTGGCTTATGCCCGCTATGACCTGTGTTGTATTTAGTTTCGGTAGTGTCCAACTTGTGACATTTTTTAAATATTTTTGGGAAAAATTATGACATGGTGTAAAAATTATTGGCATCGATTCAGGTACAAACTGATTCTGAACAAACTAATATATATTTAGGTTTTGCATAAACTAATAATAATCTTGTATAAAATCTGTATGTACTTTTTGTCTCATCTCTCTTTTCATCAATTACGGTTAATAGATAACAGTTATCTTGCAAAAAACATTATTCAATTAAATTAATCAATACAATTCAATGTAATCAATTTTAATTTGAATGTAATAAATTATACAGGCATATATTTTTTTCCTCTCCCCCCGGACCGCCGTAAGGTGCAAACGTGTTTTTAGTACTGTACTTGCTTATTTAAAAATATTTAATTAAATTTGGCTTCAATAAATTCAAAATTAAATTCAATAAAAATAATAGGAGTGCATAAAAGTTGAAGAAGTGTCACCAACAACTCTGAACACTGGGACCGTAATAGCCCGGCCCGCCTGGTACCTACCGTGCTTGACTTCGCTGCGCCGGCTCCGCCTTCAAGGACACGTAAGGAAGAATATACTCATATCACAAAATCACAACTGCGGCGCGTACGCTCCAATCTCAATCAGCTATATTCCGGCAACGCCCTGGTGCTAATCGATTGGAGACCTCCCGTAGAGTTGATCCCGCCCCCTAATTAGCTAATTGGCAGTTGTAACGATCACCCATTTGACAGTAAATTTTTGCCATACCTGCTAATTAGGCGTAATTAGTGTCAAAGCCAATAGTCAACAGGTGCGCACACGCCGCCATATCGTTATTCATACACTTCCTAATTGCCTCTGCTATCCTAGTACTAATGGATTTGCAAACGGACGAATATGTGTCTGATACGGAGACTAATATGGTGGCAAATAACCAAAATAAGACGCCACCAAATTATGTATTCCAATGCAACAACAAAAGGAGCAGAGAGGATCTCCTAAGTGAGCTACTGGATGAGTTTAAAAATGAAATTAAGGAAATGATGTCGCTTTTCTCGATTAAACACGGCAATGAGATACAACAGATGACTACAACTCTAAAGGAAATTCAGCAAAGTAACATCAAAATAGAAACCTCGATTACCTATCTTACCGCGCAGAATGAGGAACTTCACAAAAAAATCGCTCTCCTTGAAAACCAGAACAAGGAAGACCAAAAATATATTACGCTATTGGAGGGTAAACTCGAAGAAATACAAATAGGAAGTCGGAAATCTAATTTCGTAGTCAAGAATGTTCCGAAACGAACTAATGAAACTAAGGAGGATCTCCTGAATATGATTACCTGTCTTTCTCGCAACATTGAATGTAACATCGTAAAATCGGACATCAAGGACATATACAGACTCCGTGGAAAGAGTAACGAAAGTCTAAATCAGCCTATTATTGTAGAAACTAGCTCCACCTTCTTAAAAACCGAAGTCATGCGGATGAGCAGAGCCTACTTCGTCAAACACAAGTCAAGATTGAGTTGCAAGCACTTAGGATTTAAATCACAAGAAGATACGCCGATATTTTTGTCTGACCACTTAACAGCTAAGGGGACCCGTCTTCACTTCCTCGCCCGTGATTTAACAAAATCAGGAGCTTTCAAATTTTGTTGGACTGCGTACGGTAAAGTCTACGTGAAGAAGGACGAAGTTTCACCTACCATACCAATTAGAAGTGAAGAGCAGGTACACAAACTCATGGGAGGCCAATGACTCCTAGTAAATAACTATCAGCAATGTTGTCATTATGCATTTTGTAAAGAATACTTCTCAACTCGTAAGATCGTAATATTTACATTAACTTTCTCCACTATACTTTGTCTAAGACGTATATTTTTAATTAGTGTAACTTTAATATTAGGTACCTTGTTAATTTACCACTTTATTTATACATATATCTCTATAATCTATTCCAACTCTTACACACTCAAGTCTCACAAATACACAAAACTACTCTATAATGGAAAAATAATATCTTTATCATGGTGTTCTAGCTTGGACTACATTCTGCTTGCCAAGTGTAATAAATGTCTCAACCCACTCGATTGCAACAACTCAGGCGCTTATAACGCTGCTACGTCTATTGAACTTTTAAATATTACATATGGATGACACCCTCCAAACTCTTGATCAGATAGATAGAATAGAAGTTGCGCGCACTCACCAATGTGCCTGTGCGGAGCTGCACAATCACGTAAACATTACTAAAAATGACTTGACGATCATTTCTCAAAATATTAGGAGCATTTTCTGCAACTTTGATGATTTTTCTCTTTTATTATCTACGCTTAAATTTGAATCTGACGTTATAATTTTAACCGAATGTAGGTTACAACAGAATAAACCTATTCCGCAACTCTGCAATTATGTTTCCTTTTTGACAACAAGACACATAAATCAAAATGATGGCGTAGTTGTCTATGTGAAAAAATCATTACAACCCAAAGTTAAAGAAATCAGTTTGGCTCATGCATCGTGTATTCAGTTGGAAATACTTAATTCTACTATTCTCTGCATTTACCGCTCCCCATCTAACACAAATATTGACTGTTTTATTGATTCTCTCAGCTCACACCTATATACTTTAAATCGTCTTCAAACTATCATTATAGCAGGGGATATTAATATAAATATTAAAAGTAAAGAATGTGAGCCGTCGCATGAATATAGAAATAGAGTAAACTACCTTAATATGTTGTCGCTGCATGGCATACTACCTGGGCATACTCTACCTACCCGCGAATTAAACTGTTTAGATCATTTTATGATTAAAATAAACAAAAAAAAGGCATCAGCGACTATCGCTATCTTACATACCTCCATTACCGATCACTTCACTACGTTTCTATCGCTGTCTAATCTAAAACCCAAACAAACTGTGAAGAAAACCACCTCTTGCGTCGATTATGAACAGGCATTAATGCACCTTAAGGGTAATAAAATTGCGGAGCTGCTGTATTGTAGTGACCCGGACCAACTGACTCACACACTACTACACAAATTAACTGAAGCTATTAATCATAGCACTGTCGTAAAAACCATTCCAAACAGCAAGCGTACCGTTAAGCCGTGGATAACTACCGGTATTTTAAAATGCATTAAGAATCGTAACAAACTTCAAAATCAATCCCGCAATGATCCATTTAATGATATCTTAAAAATAACATACCGTCGATATCGCAACTTCTGTAATAACCTTATCAAAAAATTAAAAAGATAATATGAAAGGGATCTACTAGCTAATTCAGTCACAAACAATAAACTTTTATGGAAAAACATTAAAACCTTAACATACACTAATAATAACAAGACCCAAAACACAGAACTACTACACATGAGACCAAATCCAACCGATTCTGTTAATTTTATTAATGATTATTTTGTTAACATTGGTAGAGACTTAGCTCAAAAAATTCAATCGTCAGAAAATAATTTAAATACTGCACAATCGGACAAATTTCCGACTCAGGCTAATTCGTTGGTTCTTCTTGACACTGATCCCGAAGAAGTGAGCAGGATCTTGATGAGTCTAAAATCTGATAGCGCACCTGGCTGGGACAATATTACTACTAGATTTTTAAAACATATTAGTCAGGAAATCGTTCCTATCCTCGCTCACTTAGCGAATCTTTGTTTCTCTACGGGTACGTTTCCTGCTCCACTCAAGCAATCTATTATCATTCCTGTTCACAAGGGAGGGGACAGAGACGATATCAACAATTACAGACCTATTTCCATTTTGCCAGCTATATCTAAAATTATTGAAAAGCTAATAAATAACAGACTCACTAATTTTCTAAACAAATTTAAAACACTTAGTAGCTTACAATTTGGATTCAGACAAGGAGTTTCAACTGAAGATGCCGTCACTGCTCTAAGTTCATTGGTAGCTGATAATCTGGACAATGGTAGCAAATGCTTGACTGTGTTCTTGGACTTAAAAAAAGCGTTTGATACCGTCTCTGTTCCCATTCTTATACAAAAATTAGAAGCCGCAGGTGTTCGGGGAATTCCGCTCAAACTTTTTAGAGACTACCTCTCAAACAGGAAGCAAAGGGTTAAAGTGGGTGAATACGTCAGCTATGATGCAAACGTCTCTTTCGGTGTCCCTCAGGGAAGCGTGCTAGGGCCAACACTCTTTTTGCTATACATCAACGATCTCTGTCAGCTTAAAATTAATAGTGCAAAAATTTTTTCGTATGCTGATGATACTGCGGTAGTCTTTAGTGGAAATTCCTGGCGCGAAGTGGCGGGTGTTGCCGAGAATGGTATGAGACAAATAGCTGGTTGGCTCAGAAATAACCTACTTACACTCAATACAGCTAAAACAAATTATATTTGCTTCAATATATCACAACGTACACAACCAAATTCAGACCTTAACATTAGAGTACACACATGTGGCGATGCAACTGGCTGTTCATGTCCAGCACTAGAAAAAGTATTGCAGACCAAATATCTTGGGGTAATCGTTGATCACAGACTATCTTGGTACCCCCACCTTGAACAGGTCACAAACAGGATCAGAAAACTAAGCTGGATTTTTAAAACTTTGAGGCATATCGTTCCAAGAAAGGTTCCGACAAACACAAACTCTCCCAGAAACCTACTCAAAGAGATATATGTGGCTCTGGTACAGTCCGTCTTAGCATATTGCATCCCTGTTTGGGGAGGTGCTGCTAAGACCAAATTTATGGATCTTGAGCGGGGTCAACGTGCTCTGATAAAGATAATATTTTTCAAACACCTAAGATATCCTACAGAAAGTCTATATCAAATCAGTGACTTGCTCACGGTGAGAAAACTATACATTGTTAAAACTGTCCTAAAAAAACACAAATCTTTTCATTATGACCCCAGCTTAACATTCAAACGAAGAAAAGATATAATAGTTGTAGTCCCTCAAAGTAAAACTAAGTTTGCCCAGAAACAATACAAAATACGTTCAGCATAATTATATAATAAAATAAACAAAGAGACTTATGTGTATAAAATGAATCGTAAAGACTGTAATATAACCATCACAAACTGGATAAAAACACTAACCTTTGAAGACACTGAAGCTCTATTGAAATAAAAAGATGACAATACTCACACATAATTTTCAATATACCTAAATTATATATTTATCTTTAATTAATATCTTTAAATCAGAGATATTTATCTACTTTTATTTATGTATTTTGGTTTCGGATTAGTTATTTTCATTTTTTTGTTTAAATTAATAAGCATAGAAAGTAAAATTTGTAATTTATTTAGATAAGAAATTTATTTAGATAAGAAACGGAAGAGCGGAGTCTCCTAACACAGGCTTTATTTTGCTTAAAAGGAGACTCCATTCACTAGGTGATAAGTAATGCTTGATAAATAAATAAATTATTATTATATTATTATTATTATTATTATATATTAGGTGAAATATGACATTGCGGTTTTTTAAAACGGGTTGATTTGAAGTTTTATATCTTGGGTTTTTTTTTATATCTTGGGATTGACTTGCATACCGCTTGAGGCACATTGTTTTCACGGAGAACTCATGTATTACAAAATCAGGAGAGTTTTTTTTTTGTCTTATAAAAATGGTTTTAAATACAGTGATATTACTGATAATAAACACAAAGAAACCAATAAATAGCTAAATATTATTTTATTTGAATAACCCGTTTTAAAAAACGGTCATGACCTAATACGTACTGTAAAAATGTCGGATAAAATATGTAGCGGAAATGATAATGTTGAGATGGATGTCATGTATGGTGTGACGACAATGGATAAAGTGAGACATGAGTATATTACTGTGGCGCACACGGACCACAAAAAAAGCTTGAAGTGGCCACAAAAAAAAGCTAGCAGCCGCCGTAAAAAACAGCTGAAGTGCGCGACAGCTTGTGGCCAGCTTGAAGCCAAAAGCGGCTTCAAGCGTTTTTTTGTGGCGGCAACGTCGCACACGAGCCTCAAAAAAACGCCGCTTTAAGATTCTTTTTGAGGGGACACTTAGGGGAAGTTTGAAAGTGGCGCCAGTGACTGAAAAGTTGAAAGGAAATTATTTGACTTGGTATGGTCACGTGAAGAGGAGTAATGAAACGCATGCTACTAAAATAGTTATGAATATTATATGAGGAAGAGGGAGGCTAAAGAAAACATGGATGGATTTATATGAATATACAGGATTATTTGTAAAACACACAAGACTAAGAGACCTAACACCTTGCAAGGCTGTGTCACTAACATCATAAACAACAACTTTTGTTCTATGACTTTTTACCAAACGTAATACATTTATCAAAAACAAATCTTCAAGGTTTCATTGTTCTGTCTAAAATGTTTTAACTTTGTATTATGCCGTATCTATTTACGCCTCCCTTGTAGTAATAATAAGCAGGCTTTCGAAACATTGTCATCCCACCTAGCAAGCTTTCGCTCCCTTTTCGTATATTCGACATTAGAATATTGATACACCATCATGTACAGAACACGTATGACGCGACGCAAGCACGTCAAGGCGACCTCCCGACTAGTGAGAGGTCAAGTTTATGTTTAGCTACCCTCCTCTATTGTACTATCGCTTGCTTCGCATAGACTTCGTAATATATTGAGAACGTTTAATTTAAATATAATCTGATGAACTAAAATATGATAAATTTTTAAAAGTCATAGTACAAAAGTTATTGATTATGATGTTCTTAACATAGTCCTGAGAGGTTGCTATTGTTTTACAAATAACCCTGTATAAATCCATCCATGTTTTCTATAGAATCTCTTTTCATTGATATCACTGACCTGCAAAACCTTATCTGTAACTTGTATGTGCCAAATAACTACAACCGTGGCAGGAAACATCGGCTCCTGGCAGTTCCGACGTGTCGTACAGTTGCACACTCCAAATTGCCCATACCGCGGATACTTTCTACGCTTAATGCTCTCTTTGACAAGAACACAGATTTTGATATGTTTGCGGAAGAATGGAAGACGATACTGTCAGAATGTATGAAATTCTGTGAGATGAATGCATGACTGTGTCTACATTTTTATTAAATAAGTCTATTTACACCTAAAGTCCTGCGGGACATGTAACTTATCTGTGTTAATTTTAATGTGTGTGTTATTGTTTTATATTTTGTTCTTTTGTCTTTTGTATGTTCTATGTGTGTTTAAATAGTGTTATTGGCTTTGGCCGTTCTATTTAAATTAAATAAATAAAAATAAATCACTCGTTAAATAGATACAGATGTTAGATGTTATACAGATTGGCTATAGCATGATTGTGTCATGAAAGAATGGAAGAAAAAACTAGTTGTACCGACCTCAAGTAGGTAGTAAAACGGTAAATAATTATTTCCTTCTAATCCATTGTTTCAATTTTATTACTTTGTTTTAATGTTGTTTCTTTTTAATTAATTATGTTTAACAGCTTTTTATTTCATAAGTCATAAAATAAATTATGAAGTTTTATTACGAGTACCGTACTTAACTTTTCAGATACCTTCAATTAGAGAACCAATAGGATAACAATGACAGCGCGAACGATGAATTAAAAGACTGTTTTTACGAAAGACTGGTAAAAACCTGATGAGTAATCAATAATTAAAGTTAAAAATTATAAAATAATCTATAATATATAAATCTAAATTGGTTGCTTGTGCTATGAGTACTAGGCAATTGATAAATATATCTATTTCATATATCATACAGGTCACGGGAACAACTTGTGATCCACGGATGCCCCTCAAGTTGAAGGGCAAAATCTACAAATCCGTGATAAGGCCTGTCATACTGTATGGATCAGAATGTCGGGCTGTGAAAAAGACGGATGAAAAAAGATTGCGTGTAGCGGAGATGAGAATGTTAAGATGGATCTGTGGTGTAACAAGAATGGATAAAGTGAGAAATGAGTATATTAGGGGAAGTTTGAAAGTGGCGCCAGTGACTGAAAAGTTGAAAGGAAATCATTTGTCTTGTTATGGTTATGTAAAGAGGAGAGATGAAACGCACATTGCTAAAAGAGATATGAATTTACATGTGAATGGATGGAGAGGAAGAGGGCGGCCAAAGAAAAGATGGATGGATGGTGTGAGCAGTGATATGAATGAAAAGGGAGTTAGTGATAGCGTGACGAGCAACAGGACAGAATGGAAGAAAAAAAACGTGTTGCGCCGACCCCAAATAAAACGGGATAAGGGCAGGAAGATGATGATCTATTTATCAAAGACATTAAACATATATCTCTAGATCTCTTTGCTTTTTATACATTTCAAATTATATAGGTACATCATAGTATAGATAAATTACACCCACACACAGAACAAATGTTCGTGTTCATCACACTAACATTAGTCTACGGTGGGAATTGAAGCCATGACCTCCGGCATAGCAGTCAGGGCTACTATCTACACGACAAGGCCAGTCAATAAATGGCATAAGTACTTTGGTGTCTTAGGGCTTCCTCCTTCTTTTTCAAATAAGTCTAGTACGACCCTACGTCCATAATGCTTATCAAATCTGAAATATTCTTGCAGGTCTTCATCCTAGCAACAGGTTTGTTGTACTCCATCAGTGGGGGCATCATGTTATCATTTCCATCAGTGCTCACCCCTGCCCTGATGTCCCCCAACAGTACTGACATTCGAGCGACATCTAGCCAAGCTTCATGGATTGGTAAGCATCATTCTAAATTGCGACTGAGCAGTGGTGGCCGAGTGGTAACAGTCCCGACTTACGAGTTGTAGCTCGCGAGTTTAAACCCACTCAGCCGCATTACTTTGTATAATTTATTTCATCACCACTGCTCACAAAACGGTGAAGGAGAACATCGTGAGGAAACCGGCATGACCTAGAACCAAAAAATTCGAAAACATGTTACATTCACCAATCCGCACTGGGCCCGCGTGGTGGATTACGGCCCATTCCCTCTCCTAGAGAGGAGGCCTGAGTCTCAACAGTGGGAACATTATAAAGCCGATTATGCTATGCTATGCTATGCTAATCAAAGTAGTTTTGATGGATGATATTATGTAGATAGATAACATTTATGTGTTTATATGTGTTGAAAATCTTCTCCATAGAGGTCTACGCTTTGGTCAACTCAAAAGTATTTGAATTACCGGAAATTTGTTTTATTTCAAAGAAATATTAATATTTTCAATTTCTCAGATTACACAAAGTAATATGCCTGGCTGGGTTTGAGCCCGCGACTCATAAATCGGGGCCGTTACCACTCGACCAACACTGCTCTCCCAAGCAAAGCATGACTAAAATATATATATCTCTCTCTTTTTCTTTTCCAGCTGCCAGCACAGGTTTCGCAGGCATGTGCGGGTTCTTCATCTTATCACCGATGTTACAAATATTAGGAAGAAAAGTCGTGAATATCACCTGCAATTTATTTCTCCTCATAGGCTGGATCATTTTTCCGCTAGCCAATAACATTCCAATCCTATTCGCTGCGAGAATCATTCAAGGCCTTGCTATTGGTGGAATCTACATCCACGTTATGACTATCTGCGAATATGTCAACTCAAAAAGGCGAGGATACTTTACGACAGTCAAGAAAGCATGTATTGCTATCGGCACTCTAATCTGTCATATCATGTCGATATTTTGGGACTGGAGACAAATATCAACATTTGCAATAATACTTCCGACTGTTGCGATCATCTTGACGTTTTTTTGGCCAGAGAGCCCATCATACCTGGCCATGAAAGGCCGGTTTGAAGAATGTGAAGAGTCATTCATATGGCTGAATGGTAGATCGAATCTGAACGAGCTCCATCATTTAATATCAACGCAAGAGGAGAGGATTAAGAACCGTAAAATGGAAAGAAGTAACAAGATCTTATTGAAAAAAGAGTTATTGAAACCTGTAGTGATAGTCTCTCTTCTAACGCTACTTATTGATCTATGTGGCAGGTATTATTTCGTGGTCTACGTTATTCAAATCATGGTAGAGTTGACTGGAGACAAATCTATGGCAATGTATTGTTCTTTAGGCGCTGATTGTTTAGTAATCATAGCTCTAGTATCCTCTTGCTTTGTAATAGACCGATATAAAAGACGTTCCTTTTTATTTTCATCTGGTATCGTTACGATTATTTTAATGTTATTAATAAGTTTGGTAATGTTACTCAAATCATACAGCTTTGCAATTTCATTATGGCTTACTCCTTCGATAATTATTTTGCAAAGTTTCGTCGTTAATTTTGGTTTGATACCCGTTTCATTTGCTATTATTGGGGAAATATTTCCTTTGGAGTATAAAGGAATTGGTTGTTGTATTACTGGAATAGTTTTTACTTTTTTGTACATTTTAACAATAAAGATAACACCAATTTTGATTGAAAATACAGGTGTTGGAGGTACATATTTTGTGTACGGAGTGTGTATAGCTGTATCTATGGTACTATTATACTTTGTTCTACCAGAGACAAAAGATAAGACATTACAGCAGATAGAGGATGAGATTAAAGGAGTTAAAAGGACTATGTGTGAAGTCGAAACTAATACTTTGTTACAGAAAATTAGTTGAGGCAATCATATTTTATAGCATATTGATAAGGATAAATTAGGAGAAACTTATGCTGCCATTAGATTAATATTAAATATTATCGAAAAACCAACCTTAATGTAGGTACATCAAGATAAAATTAGGCATTAAACTTTAAAATTAGCAGTTCCATATAGCATAAAATTCTATCTGAAATATAAGAAACAGGATTGTGTAACTTTGTTGTTACATCTTTAACCTACGATTGAAAATTGGACCACATCTGCTATAGAGGAAGATATTTAAGTATGTATTTACTATTGTATTTGTTTCTCTTCTGTTTGTCTATTTATTAAGTTGCATCTGCCATGTTATGTTTCTGTACCACCCTAAGGTCGGCAGATAATGCCTAAAGCATTTAGCCCGCATTTGTTCAGTTTTTTATTAATAAATAAATACCCATAGACCACCATTGTACCCATAGATTTAAGTTTCTGTGACATTGTTACTATTTTGGTGTACAATAAAGCTTATTCTATTCTATTCGAAATATTTGTTTTTCAAGCGTCAAACCCTTAATGTCTTCTTTAGCTATAGAATTTGGAAACGAATTTCATTCATGCATATTTTCCCAAGCTATGTAATGGTAGAATGCTTAAAAGATTAGTAAATACAAATCTGCTCACTCTAATAAATTTTTATTTCAAATCGTCCTTTGTATTTTGATGGCCGGAAAGCTTTTGATAGGATCAAACAGTAAAGTGAACTTTCTCCAGGTTCACCTGGGGATAGTTTACGTCATAGAGCGCTCGTCAGATGTGCTACGGTTTCTCGCTGACTACGTCCGTGATAGTCAGTACTATTGTAGTTTGAGTCTTTATGGATCCCAGCCCTACCATAAGCGTTTCGGCGTCAATCAAGGATAATTTTTAGGACCATTATTGTTTCTGATAATATTCTGACAATAGAATCTTTGGAATAATTCCTGACATCAACGCAGTTAAATCGGCTGGTGTAAGCTAGTTAGTAATGTATGTCAATAAAAACAGCAGTAGGTACCGCTTACATGGAAGTTACATAAATATTGATAAGGGATGTGATTGGTTTCAACACTATTTTTTTCGTTCGATCGCTTCCTATTTGCTAACGGCAGGTAGCCAAGTTTATAGACCAGAACCGAATATTAAAGAACGAGTATTGTAACTTATCATCATACATGGTAATTATCACAGTGATACTAGATAGAACTTATTTCTTTACTACTTCTATACAGAATTTGTTTTATTCTTGTTCAAAATTGTAACGCAACCGTTTTGTAATAACTGGTATTCTTAATCCATTCTCTTTCATTTCCTACAGCAATATCTGCCGGAAAATCTGTTTTTAGCTTGACCAAAATAAAATATATAGATAAAGATTGTTTAACGCATGTACTTTCCGAAGGACTGAGGGAGCCTTCTTTAGCTAAGGATCCCAATTTGTGAAATATAATTTATGTACTTATTTTTAGTAAATAAACCAATAAAAATAATAAATTATATAAAAATCGACTTGGTTTTCTATTTTCTGTCCGCATTTTACACTAAGAAGTCATGAGTACAGCTACACGAGATGCCTAGCCAGCTGCCAGAAGGATTGGTCTAAGGTCGAAACCTATTGGGGCCAATGGTCTGCTCCCGAAAGGAAGTTTTGACCCCGGTATGAAAGGCAACGAAGGAACAGGAGTGGATTTTTTGTCAGTGAAAGTCTGATACTATCTCCGCTACGCCCAAGGGCGCGGAGGCGTCATTGGATGATTTCCACACTTAAAAGATTCATTGCTGCCTTGCTTTTGTGTTTGAGTTCACAGTGAGTGTTTGAACCTTCCGAATTTCTTCCGAACTGGACTAATATTATATAGCTGAAAAGACTTTTTATTTGGATGAACGTGCTAATCTCAAGAATTACTGGCGGAGCAGTGGCTAAAGATGCGGGTGAATCCATGGGGGCAGTTAGTATGTTTATATTTTGTATTAACAAAGTTATCGTTTCTCGTGCCTGAAGAAGAAATAATTACTTGCCACAAATATTGCATATACAAGTTTGATATTCAGTTTTTATCAGGCGCTAGTTTTGTGAGTGCGATGGTATAGTATAGAGTTAAATCTAGCTGTCGCTAATATTGTATCTTCTGTAGCTATCCAGAATATGATTGAACTTATTGTTTGATTAAACCCAATAAAATAAAATATGAAATACTTAGATATATGAGGAACTGCGCTAGATAAATGTGACAGCATGTCAGCTTGCAGGGGTTCATAGGCTCTCCAAAAAAAAAAGTGGGCCGATGACCTGGTAAGGGTTGTAAGAATCCGATGGATGCGAGACGCACAGGACCGTTCATCATGGCGACACTTGGGGGAGGCCTATTTCAAACAGTGGACGTCTTTCGGCTGAAATGATGATGATAGGCTTTCCAAATGGAACTTCATACAGAACTTAGCAAAACGAATTCTTAAATATTATTGAAATAAATAAAATGCCAGGCGTTACTATTAATATTTTTATCGCTAAAGTACATTTATATTATTATGGCTACTCTACTACCAACGGAGTTGGTAAACTGAGCAGTAATGGCCCAGTGGTAACAGCCCCGAATTGACAAGTGGTAGGTCGCGGGTTCAAACCCAGCTAGGTACATAACTTTGTGTCATTTATTTCATAACCACTGCTTTCAAAGCGGTCAAGGAAAACATCGTAAGGAAACCGGCATGTCCTGTCGGTCTGTTTCCAAAAGGGAGGCTCGAAGGAACGGCGTGGGTTTTTTAGTCAGTAAGAGTCTGACACTATCTCCCGCTCCGCCCAAGGGAGGATGTCATCTGGATGATTTTTACCGACCGAAAAAAAAAAACCGGCATGTCATAAAACCAAAAATCCGAAAACATGTGACATCTATCAATATGCACTGGGCTCGCATGGTGGATTACGGCCCATTCTCTTTCCTAGAAAGGCCTGAGTTCTAGTGGGAACAGTTTATGTTACTTCCGTTCCACTGTCGATTTGATTTCTTTTTGAGGTCAGGAAAAGTGTCATTGGCTTTTTAAATTAGCAATTTCTCTGTAACAGTTCAAAAAGCACGTTAAGATGCTGGAGATCCGCCAGATCCCTCTCCGGTCGTATCGCATTGCTGTTGTATCAGATATGAGAGAGATAGGAGTGTGAGAAAATATTCAAATACTTCTCGCGCTCTTGGGTGGAGCGCGAGGGCGTGTCAGACTTTTTAATAACATACACAGGGGGTGTATGTAACGCTTCATACAGAGGGGGAGGAGTCATTTGATGATTTCTTCATCATATCAGCCGAAAGACGTTCACTGCTGGTCATAGGCCTTCCCCAAGCGTCGCCACAACAACCCCGTCCAATTCCCGCGACCCTGACGTTGTCGTCGGTCCACCTTGTTGGAGACCTTCCAACGCTGCGTCTTCTGGTCGCCACTCCAGAACCATTCGTCCACATCGACCATCTGAACTGCGTGCAAAGATGATTTCTTACATTACAAAAAAAAAAAAAAAAAATGTGACTGCATTTTTGTAATCTCAAAAGGATATTTTGATTTACTTCTCCGCAAATAATACCTAAACTAATGAACTAAAACCCACAGGAAAAACCAGTTTTTGTTGTTTGAACATTCTGCTACTTACCTGATTCCAGTTATGATAATATTTTTTTGGATTTTTTAGAATATAAATTATCAACAGTTAACAGCAACAAAAAACAGTGGACCTCGTGTGTCTCCTTCATTATCTAGTTACTCTATCTACACTAATATTATAAAGAGGTAAAGTTGGTTCTTTTGTTTGTAGGAGGTAATCTCTGAAAGTACTGCCCCCCTAGCCAAGTTACAACCGTTTCGCTTGCGTCGAACGCTTCGAGTTGACCTTGCCGCCAATTCTTTTGTTCTGACCACGTGACTGAGCGTTGAGAGCGCGTCATTCCCGTACATTTGAAGCTAAACTAGCGTTAACTATTGCAGATTAGCAACTTGGCTAGGGGTACTGGTCCGATTGCTAAAGTTTTTCACCGATAGAAAGCTGTTTTATTGTGGAGAGTGATATGAAAGAGAGAGTTAGTGATAGTTTTACGGGTGACAGGACAGAATGGAAGAAAAAAACGTATTGCGCCGACCCCAAGTAATATGGGATAAAGGCAGGAAGAAGAAGAAAGTTGCTTTATTCCTTAATGATATAGGCTATATTATATGTATGTGAATGAAGCCGCGGGCAAAAGCTAGTCTAATATATATAAATCTCAAGTCACAGTGTTTGTTATCAAATTCCTTCGCCTAGACTTTTTTTTTTCTGTGGGAAAAAATCATCCTATGACAACCCCCGCTCTTGGGTGGAGCGAGAGATAGGGTCAGACTCTTACTGACTAAAAACCCACCACCTTCCTTCTAGCCTTCAAACCAAGGTTCGAGTTTCCTTTCGTCCTCTAGAGTCAGTCTACACTACACGAATTTGGGCTTGGCTTGTGCTCCGCTTGTGCACGGCTCTTCTAGTGTAGATCCACCTTAATGACAGCGTCAGCGGATAGCATTGTCGTGGTCGAATAGAATAGAATAGAACGGAACAGAACAGGGTAGAATAAACTTAATTGTATACCAAAATAGTAACAATTTCACGGTTTAAATAATAAACAAACATTAATAATGCTGGGCCTAAAAAGGAATTTAACTTAAAAAGAAACCGGGTAAGTGTGAGTCGGACTCACGCACTGCTAGTTTCTTACAAAGACTGTTCAATTCCAGAATTGAGTTACGAAGATTTTTTCGATACGCGAAAAAATCATTTTTTTTTCTTTGTGACGTAACTATAAATTTATTTAAAAAAATATTTAGATTTTTTCATATTCTTGTGTTATGGGCTTCACTACAAACAGGATTCTAGGTCAAAATGAAGTACCCTATGAATTTTGATTCCCATGAGAGTGTCGATATACGTTTTTTGGGACATAAACAGCCGTATCTTTTTTTTTCGTTAATTCAGAATTTTGATTTTTTTATGGATTTAAGAGACCGCAGACTTACATTATATGCTTTTAATTTCAACTCGATACCTCCACGCATTCTCGAAATAAAGGGTCTTGGCAGACAGTCAGGAAGATAGAAGGAAAACTAAGTGATCCTATAAGGGTTCTGTTTTTACTTTTTTAGCTACGGAACTCTAAAAATAGAATTATATACTAACGTTCTTATTTACTGTATGGCTCAGAGGTAGCTAGTTACTTACAGTTGAGTTGTTGGATGTGAGTTGACGAAAACCACAGAGTTCACGATAATTGAGTTTATTCGCAAAAGTTACACTAATTTAAGTTAGATGCTAATCCGTGGTAATAGCGCTACGGCAGCTATTGATCAACTAAATTTATTATTATAACAAATATAAAAGTAAACAAAACGAGTAGCGAAAAGTATGTCGCGGCGTTAGCGATTTGCCTGTACGTGAACCGTACATTTACACTAACAAGCCACATCCGAGTGAAGTGACAGTTCAAAGTGGAAAGGCAGTTCCAAGAATGCCCTTAAGCATATTACGTAGAAGGTATAGGTTTAAATATACTTCTGCGAATTACTTATCTATTACAAGTGACGTCATATTATGCAAAGGAGGATTTCTGACTAAGCAATGAGTGTGGATCCAATCAAAGTAGACCATAGTTTAAGTGCATTTTTCCTTTTGTTTACAGAGCAGTGTTGGCCGAGTGAGCAGAGTCCTAACGGTCCCGACTTGTAGGTCGTGGGTTCAAACCCAGCCAGGCGCATTACTTTGTGTTATTTATTTCATCACCACTGTTCTCATAACGGTGAAGGAAAAGATCGTGAGGAAACCAGCATGTCTTAGAACCAAAAATTCGAAGACATGTGACATTCACCAACCCGCATTGAGCCCGCGTGGTGGATTAAGGCCCATTCCCTTTTCTAGAGAGGAGGCCTGAGTCCCAATAGTGGGAACATTAAAAAGGCTGATGATGATGATGATGAATTACTTGTCTGTTACAAGTGAAGTCATATTATTCAAATGAGAATTTCTGACTAAGCGGTGAGTGTGGATCCAATCAATGTAGACCATGGTTTTAGTAATTTTTTTCCTTTATATTTCACAAAACGTTACATTTACTTCCACAGTGATTAGCTTCCAGTCAAACCGTATGCTGATGAGTATTTATTTATTTTATAATTTATGTACATACATATGCAGGATATAATATGTTATTATAAAAAAATATACAAAAGTACTCTTTATTTCAAAAAGAAATTGCTTAGCAGACCTGCAAAAGGAAAGATTGGAAGAGATGTAGACAATAGTGTGTAGAAATAAGAAAAGTTTGTGAAATCTTAAATTAAATATATATACAGGATTATTTCTAAAACACTAACAACCTTGCAGGACTGTATTACTAACATCATAAACAACAACTTTTGTTCTAATGTTCTATGACTTTTTTCAAAACATAATTCATTTACCAAAAACAATCCTTCAATATTTCCTTGTTCTATTCGACGGGGGTGTTTCACGCGACGCTAGCGCATCAAGCACCCCGCCGACTAAACCCCCTCCCCTCCACTATTGTATTATCGCTTGCTTCGCATAGACTTCGTAATATTTAGAACATTAATTTAATTATTTTTATTTTTGGATGAAAATCTGATGAATAAAAATATGATAAATTTTTAAAAGTTATAGAACAAAAGTTGTTGGTTATGATGTTTAGTAACATAGTCCTGAGAGGTTGCCAGTGTTTTACAAATAACCCTATATACAATGATTATGACACAAGAGAGGAAAGATAGTGCTCTTTTACTTGAGTATTTTACATGGGCAACATTTTGTTCGTAGAACACGGTGCGCGCGGTGCAGTCGCAACTCCATTCTGACCCGTTGGTCCATTGACGAAGACGCACGATGGAAGGCCTTTCACAAGGTATACCGATCACCTAGTCAAAGTCGCGGGAATCATCGGATTCCCAGATCATTTTAACCGATGTGACCGGTCCCGATCCCGATGGATACAAGACAGTATAGGACCGATCGATGTGACGATACTTGGAGGAGGCCTACGTATAACAGGGGACGTCTTTTGGCTGCAATGATGATGATGATAAGGTTAAGCGGCTATATTGTCTTATTTCCAGTGTGCGATAAAGAAGGGGCTATATAGGACTAATAGCACTATCCCTTTTTCTGCCATGAGGAAGATGAGCAGGTAGACCATCTGATAGCGTTGACTCAAAGGTGGGTTGTCAATTTACCAGATCAACCCTTTTCATCGTAGACGCGGGCTCGCGGACGTAGACGCGGGCTCGCGGACGGCGAGCCATGGGTAGCTCGCTGTCTGATCGTCCGGTAATGGACCGAGCTCAACACGTCGACGGCGCGCACTGTTCCCGCGCGCCTCAAGGAGTTGTCAGCAGCAGGAGGGGCCCAGCAGTAGAAAAAAAAACCCTTTTCATAACACTACTCACAATTTTTCAATTCATGTTTCTGACACTCTTTCTTTCTTCATTACTTTTTATTTTATTACAACGGAGGAAAAAATTTCACTTATACGTAGTGAGAGTTATCACAGTGTTGCTCATTGGACAAAGTCTACCCAGAGTATCTTCCAGGAATTTACAATTTGTTTACGAGGTTATTTTCCGATGGAATAGCAATGCGTCACGACTGGTGAGAGATCAGGCGCAGGTACATAGACTTTTCCTGATTTTTGAGTCAGGAGGGTATCACACCGCAGACTTATGAACCCCACAATACCATCTAAAATGTCCTAATGGCAAAACTCAATAACAGTTTGCTATAAGAATTGAATTCAAGATTCAGAACGCTCAGTATTCGGGGCATGGAACAGTTGCTAATGTGGCAAGTACTAATTGAAACTAGGCCCACCTACTTTATTATTTTAGATGGGAAAATTTTCCATTGGCATCTTCCACTCTTGAGTGGAGCGAGAGGGTATCAGACTTTCACTGAAAAAATACCCACTCCTGGTCCTTCATTGTCTTTCCTACCAGGGCAGAGTTTTCCTTTCAGAACCAACTCTTGACTCCAGTAGGCTTCAACCCTTCTGGGTTTCTACGGTTTGCTGTCATCTCCTTAAAGCACGCGCGGAACAGTAACCGCCGTCGAAGGCCGACCTACTTGGCATCACCGTGGGTATTTTAATTACAACTAGTTATTTTAAAGAACAGACAGAGTACAAAACACCGCGATGTACCATAAAAAAGGAATATAATATACGTGAATTAAAAGGCTGTTAGATTCAAATAGAATTGAGCGGGTTACACCAGCTGCAATCAAGATGAAGATGGCCAGGTTCCACGCAGACCAGTTCAGAAAGCGGTGGCGAAATGACCTAGATGCGCACTACTAACGTGGTTCAAAGGAGTGCAGTGTGTCTGGAAAGATACGAGGGAGTCCATTTTTTTCAGAAGCGTTTTTCTTTCAGTCCAGGGTTTTCCTTTCAGAAGTGAACTCACGGCCCCATTAGGTTTTGACTCTGCTGGGCTTCCACGATTTGCTGACATCGCCTTAAGGTGCGCGTGGAACAATACGCGCCTTCGACGACTTGGGTTTGGTCCAGACGGTCGCCGTCCGCAAGCTCGCCTACGGTGACCGAAAATCGGGATCTGGATCCCTGTGTGGCTGGGGCGTGAGGGCCGTTCCCTCGCGCTAGCACGTGCGGGCTATTACTTTGCAAGCAGTAACGCATAAGGAGGCAACAGCCTGCCACTCTTCCTCGCTTCAGACCATGGCCTGTACCACGGCCCGGCGCGATTGCTCAGCAGTAAGATATTCTTGATTAATAAACCAAAATTGAAGAAGAATCACCGTAAATCCGTAACCCTAACAGAGAAGATCACTGTTACTTATATAAGGATTATTGTACTAATCCGATCCGAACAAACAGTGGACACGAGAAATACTCAGACGACATAGCTTTTCTTGCTATTTATTTATTTTCCTTCTATTTAAATGTAGTTGCATAAGCGCTGCATTGTCTGGTCGTTGAAGGTTATTCTTGAACTCCCAGATAACGTAGCGTTTTATTAACATGGTAGTACCTCTAGACTGCGTGTGACATTGTCCTGTCTGAGCATGTCACACGTGTAATATAATAATTATATAATATAATAATATAAACATAAACAACGCCACACACAACTATCACACAACGCCGTCTAGTCTCAAGCTAAGCAGAGCTTATGTTTTGGGTACTAGACAACTGATTAAACATACTTATATATTTCTAAATACATACATATTATAGATAAATTACACCCGTGTGCAGGTTTACATCCATCTTCATTCTTATGATCAACAGGAAACTGTTGATCATAAATGATATCCTCAATCTTAAATGGGTTTGTGGTTGTTTTCTTTCTAGAAGTGTTCATGTAAGGAGTGACGACATGATGCCGTTGTAACGCGGCTATAATCGTATAATATCTTTAATTTTAGGCCACGCATGATGTAGCAAGCAGGCCATGGTTCAGAGCGCCAGGGTAAGGGAAGCTCCTTCTGCAAAGCAATAATGCGAGTGAATAAGATGGCCGCAACCGTGTGAGAGCGGAGATCCTTAATGCTCGACCCGCCGCCGCGCCATTTTGGATCGCCCGCCGCGGCGGCGGGCCGGGAATCGTAGCCGGAAAACCCGCGCAGCTTGAAGAAGACGAGAGATGGATAGCTTAGTAATGGTCGTTCGATAGGGATCGAGTCCAAGTAGACATCACGTCGCGCCTGATCGAATGTCAAAAAACTGTTGAGATGTCAAACAAAAAACCAAAGGATATATGTAGATGTGTTTTAATGAGAAAAAAATTCACATACCTTCTCGTTCCATCCTAGAGCGGCAGGAGTCATTTATTGATTATCCACCTCAAAAAAAAAAACAATAATAGGTATATATTTAGTTACGAATCAACCAATAAACAACATATATCCTGCACGAATTATTGAAAATTCTACAAAATTTCCGAGCAACAATAGTAAACATAATAAAATATTACAAACACGATGGGTTTAACCATCTTTAACTTGCCGCCACTCCTACGGTGTTGTCTAAGGCAATAGTATTTCCCCAGAGAAGCTACTATTGTTATAATATAGCGTTTAAGAAAACGCGTCAACCAGATGATTCAAAAGTTCCTACTGATTCACACACTTGTTTGTGTTATATTGCTACTTATAATTCAACTGGTTTCACATTGCTTTGCGGTACGGGGAGGAGACGACGTGTACCGGCATTGCTGTTCAATGTGCGCTGAATTGCGCACGCGACGCGAACCATGGCCGGCAACAACACCAGTATAAATGCAAAAACTGCATTCCACACCACACCATACGTCTCTAATGTGTACAACATTAGTGCATATGTCACCAGTGTAAATAACACCAGTGCAAACCAAACCTCTCCTTATAATATCAGTGCTATTGACACCCGTGCATTTAATTCAAGTGCTAATGCCAGTGCAGATGGCATCAATGTCTTTGATGAACCCTGCGTTCCCAGCGCATATTATCTCATTGTTTTTGCCTGGATTATTATAGTGCTTAGTATTACTGGACTCATATATGGAGTAACATCATGGCGCATTGTCAAAAAGTTCCGTCACTTCAGAAACTATGTCCTTCTTAACCTAATGATAACTAATATGGTTCGTTACAGTCTGTTTGTGTATGTAGAATCAAATTGTTTTCTTAACTACATACATCTTGTTAAAGTTCAAACTGTTTTGTATCTTTTTGAGTTCTGGGCACTTACTTTTAATTGCTGGTTACTAGTGTTGTGCTATATTTTTTACGTTGATTTTGTTAATGTTTTCAATAATGACATTCGTAGGAGGTATCTTAAGAGTAATTTATTTGCTTGGGGCGTACCTTTTGTAGCTATTCTTCTATATTTTATTACTGGAAGATTATTGCATGTGTATTACTCAATGGAAATATTGACGACTCCTATTGGCATATCACTGTTATTATTGCCTGTGACAATAAGTTTTGTAGTTTATGTAATGGTTGTATATTCTCTGTTTTGTAATAGTAAAGCTGCTTCGAGCACAGGTTCTGATAAACGGCGCCGCTTGTACATATCTACATTGATATTTGTGATTAGCAATGTTATGGTGTTGTATTGTTTACGAGATTTATTTGAAGTAACTGATAAATATGTAAATGTACTAGGAGTGTTTGGAGAGTTCATGAACATAATAGCATTGGATACGTACTTCATTTTAGGCAAGTACAATCGAGACTTGTGGCATGGATATTTTAAAAGGAGATCGTTACAATTATCCCTAGATGTATGATTTTGACAAAAATTTTAAATATCCGGTTCATATTTTTGTAAAAGTTTAATCAGGAAAATTGTTCCGCTACGAAAAATCTTTTACTAATAGAAAGCTTGTATAACCCAATAAAATGCACATTATGTGAGATGGTCTTCGTGATGAAAGCCGGGGGTTAATCTAGAGTTATAAACTTTGAGGAAAACGAAGCAAGTTAGGTTACTTATAGAAACCGTGCATGTAATGATGGGCAGTCGACCTCGCATATGAGATGTTCGTAAGTATATGTAATTATATAATAAATAAAGTATTAACAAAATATGTTTTGAGTGTTATTTTTTTCCATTACATTAATTTTATCTGTATTTAGTACTTTATCCTCTCTGTACTTAGTTTCTAGACATTTTCTTCTAATTTATACACCGCTAAATTTTGATCTTTTTAATCCCGTGGAGGGTCGATCCGGTACATGGAACACGTATCGATTTGTAACCATAAATTGAAAAATAAAATACCTTTTTTTAAACTCGTAATAATTTACGCATGTATGAAATTAATTTCTTTAAGAAAACGTCAGCTGAGCGAGTCCAATGACCTGTAGGTAATAGTAGGAATTGCGTATTAGCTACCTACAGGTCATTGGACTCGTTTAGCGACCCTCCACGGGATTAAAACGATCAAAATTTAGCGGTGTATATGTTGCTTGCTTTACGCATATGAGCGATATGAAGCGTGTTTGAGCATATTGTTGTGATTACATGTGGTACTAAACCCTAGTCAAGCTTTTCCAGACATTAGAATTTCAGAAAATTAAGTCTTGTTTTACCATAAGGAAGTTTTAGAAAAAAATACTTCAATTGTCAATTGATCGTCATGAATCGTTTACGACTTTGCCTGGTTGTGCACACAAATACATTGTTATCGAGCCATTCGGGTGAATGAGGGGTTATTTTAATAAATTTCAGATTCTACAAATGTCAAATGAGTTTTTATTTATTCAAGATTTCTATTTAGGGGCTTTTGTCTAAAAAGGATATGTCAGCCCCATCGTACCTTACACCAATTACTTCACATACATACCTATATGTTTAACTTAACTTATACCTTAAGTTATACCTACACTTGTACATAACCTAACATTCATCATAAATGTTAACTAAGACGAATCACTGCTGAGAGACCGCTATTATACGACATTACTTATTATACCATTTTTTTTTTGTTTTCCTCGTGGAGGACGACCTACGCCCATCCTGATATGATGAATGTAATAAAATTATGGCGGTGGAGAGGTTAAACAATAAGGTTTTAACCACATTATAGCAGTAGTGCATCATCATCTTCCTGCCCTTGTCCCGTTTTATTTGGGGTCGGCGCAACACGTTTTTTTCTTCCATTCTGTTCTGTCACTCGTCAAGCTAGCACTAGTGCATAATGGTAATCAAAATGTGACAGTTTCGTAACAAGTGTCTTTATATCTCTACCTAAGTGCAGTGAATTAAGAGTCACTTTATGAGCAAGTGTACTGAAAAATATATAAGTTTTTACACCACCTGCTCGATAATGTCGTTTTATACGTCATAAAAACCTCACTTAAAGCAAGTCATTATTCCCTAGGGAGATAATGTAGTATGGCCGATCCCTAGGGAATAATGAGATCTGAATTTGGAACATCAAAGATCGTCAAGGTTCTGAATTAAAATGTACGTGCATCGAACAAGTTGAGCCGAAATTTAAACTGACCACAAACAAAAAAAGAAAATAGAATAAAACCTGCTTACTGACGGGAGCGTTATAGAAAATTGAAACTATAGAATCTTGTAGTAGTGAATTTTGTTTGTTTATTGAACTTGTAAATATAATACTTATATATCTCTAATATATGATTTGGTCGACCAAATTGTCTTTTAATTATCTTACAGATAGTGTAAAAAGTAGAGTATGCAACACGGGGATAAAGCTGTCTTTGTCTTGGGCGGCTTAAATTCCTCACTTCACTCAGGTTTCTTTATTAACTCCCTCGCAACGTTCGGGAGTTAATTATATAAATCCCTCATTAATGTTCGGGATTAAACTTAGCAACCTTCGTTTCGTTCGGAATTTAACATGCCGCCCGCGACTTTAAGACACTATTTTATTCCCTAGTCACATAAACTACTATTAAATAACTAATGTACTGAATCGAAAGAGTTTTTTTGTTTGTTTATAAGCAGTAATCTTTGGGACTTCAAGTTAAATTAGAAACAAAAATCTATATGAAATAGTGATAATTAGTGAAGGTTATATAACACCACGCCACGACCCACGGAAGTGGAGCAGTAACTAAAGATGCGGGTGAAACCACAGATGACGGCTAGTATAAGTGTAACATCAAAATATTTAAGAAAAATATTTAAGAATATATTTTTTAAGAAAATAAAAGTTACTTCATTTAATTTGCATATTCGTTTTTAGCAGCACTAGTAATAAAACTAGTATCATAGCACGGTGCGGTGTGAATAGGTGTGGGCGTGTATGACTGCTTTCTAAAATGCGCTAAACAGTGCCGCAAATGATACTGGTATTAATAACAGTTATAGTGCATACAGCAACAGTGCATATAATACTAGTTTACATAAAATCAGTGCATATGAAACCGAATTTGTGTTAATCCTTACTAATATTATAAAAGCGAAAGTGAGTTTGTTTGTTTGTTTGTTACGTCTTCACGCCTCATTGGCAAAATCGATTTTGATGAAACTTGGTACACGGATAGACCATGTCCTGGAATAGGACAAAGGATAATTTTTATCCCGGAAATATGTTCCCTTGGGACAATTTTCTGCTATCACGCGGGCGAAGCCGCTGGGAGCAGCTAGTTAACAATATTTTTGAAGTTATGAACTAAATTGGTATTATTGTATCTCTGGCTGAACTCATAATGAAGCGACATCGTAGTGCCTCATCAAAAAGTTCTGTCATTTCAGAAACTATGTGCTTCTTAATGTAATGTTTGTATTTTTACTTAGTTGATTTATGAATGTTACCAATGGTACCTTTTTTTGATAAATCTTTTTTATTTGAATTTAGATGTGAATGGATGGCCTGAAACACAGGTTTCCATTAATACTTTAGTGTAGAGAATCTAGAGATCAGGAAGGTCAAAATTACAATTAAAGTTAAATTTTATCTCGATTGTATCGTCTGTCTAAAAAGTCAAACGACTTGGAAATTTTGTATAATATTTTATCATTTAAAAAATACTTATATTAGATACTTTTTGTGAGGTTCTTCTATTAGTAAACAATGATACAGATCTCTTAATCAACCATAATTATTAAACCAGTGTTGACTTCATCAGATTTCATTTTATCTTAATAATTACCCAAGTCGTTTGACTTTTTAGACAGACTTTAGTTAAGAGGGTCCTTTTCCACTCGCCTATCGTCAACACCGAAAATGGTTTAAAAGCTTGTTATTTCATCTAACGCAATCCAACGCGATATTTGACGAAAAGGCAACGCAAAAAAAGAGATATAACGGCTGAAAACTCTGTTAGTATTCGGTAATTCCGAGATTTACTCGAATATTTTACAAAACTTGCTCCAGGAAATAGCTGTTCTTTTTTAACCCGTAAAAGTTTTTGAAAAATATTGTCGTCATTTAGAATCTTAATTAAATTTGCAAGGCTTCTATAGTTTTACTTGTTTGACTTTTTAAATTAAATTATGAATTTTCAAAGATCATGCAAAATAGGAGATTTTCAGAGGTCTTTATTGGATTAGTTTTACACAAATTTAGAAATTGATTTCAATAGAAGCCTAGATAATACCCACAAGATACTGTGTTTCCAAAATATCTAGTGAAAACTGTGTAATAACGTCATACTCAGTTATGAGCGGTTGTATGAAAAACAGTGAAAATGTGAGTCGTGATGCATCACCTTAATGTAAATTGTAATGTCGCTTGCTTTATACTTGAATAAATTATTATAAATTTAGAAAGAAGAGACAAGAGATACAGATTGAGACAGACCCTGGATTCTCCAGGATCTCACATGAAACATTCCAAATTTGACACCAGAATTAAATGATATTAAAGATAAATAGGACAGTACCTACCACTGCGATTAACATACTTGTCTTATAACCAAACCATTAGTTTAACCGGTGTGGTGTACCTACCAGAGTGTACCATGTTCGCGTGGCGGCACTACTTATCAGAACGCCCTGATTTGCGCACGCGACGCTAATCATGGCTGATAACGATACCAATATAAATAACACCAGTGCATATGATACCAGTGCATATGGTACCAGTGCATATGATACCAGTGCATATGATACCAGTGCATATTATGCCAGTGCATATCATGCCAGTACATACGATATCGGCAGTGCATTTTTATCTACACCATCCGAATATGTGTCATCAGTGGATATTTTTAAGAAGTTTGCTTGGATTATCATTGTCTTCAGTCTTGTAGCTCTTATTTATGGACTGATATCGTGGTGCCTTCTCAAAAAGTTTCGTCATATCAGGAACTATGCGCTTCTTAACGTGATGCTAGCAAATGTACTGCGTAGCTTCGCGTTTTTGTTTTACAAGTTGTTTTTAAAACGATTCTGTCTATATTTGCTGTGTGAAACGTTTATCTTCAATGGTGAAGGATTTGAACATCGCTTTCAATGTGTTAATTTCTTTAAGTATCTCTTTTTGTACTTTATACTTAATTTTGATTGTTGGTTACTTGTGTTGAGCTATATTTTTTATGTTGACTTTGTTAGAATTTTCAACATTGACATTCACAGGAGGTATCTCAAAAGTAGTTTGTTTGGCTGGGGTGTACCTTTTATATTAGTGTTTTTATATTATCTCTCTGGATGGTTTCTCGATTTGTTGTCGAAAGAAACACTTACAATTCCGATTGGCATGTCATTGTTATTGATACCTGTGACTATCAGTTTGGTAGTTTACGTGGTTGTAGTATATTCTCTGCTTCGCGGTAGTGAAACTAGTGCCAGAACATCAACTAATAAATGGCGTCGCTTTTATATAGCAACGTTGATATTTATACTCAATGATATTATAGTATTGTATGCTGCTAAAGAAATATTTGATATAAAAAGTAACTTAGTCGAACTTGTAGGAGCTTCTGGAGAATTACTGAATTCAATAGCATTAGCTGTGTATTTCACGATAGGCAGAAGTAATCGAGTAATTTGGCGTCAGTTTTTAAATAGGAGGTTGCTACAGAAGTCGCTCGAAATTATATAATATTATATGTTTTGTACGAGTATTTTTAAGGCAGTTTTTCATGTTATGTCAAATTATGTTTGAGGAAAATGAAACTGGTTAGAATTTTAATGGGCTGAGTTCAAAATATTCAAATGTCAAACATTTGTGACTGGTTTTTGCTATTTTTTTAATGACCTTTTATTACTACGCATATGACCCACGATACCCTAATAATTAAGGTTTGGAATATCTGGTTCAAATAACGTAATTTTGTATCAATTAAAATTGTTATGCCAATAAATTGCTTATATTCTCTGAAAAGGTCCATGTAGTTTTTGTACATTCTTCTCCATCGAGATCTACGCTTTGCAATGTGCAATTGGTATCATTTATTTGACTGACTGACTTATTGATAATTTAAAAGTGCCTGCAAATGGTTTGGGTTTATTTGATGCTTTTGAGTTTGCAAAATGAAGACTTTTTCCGAAAAGTCCTGTGCCATTTCCTAGATGATTATTTATCAGTTTATTTACCATCTGATTATTATTTATTATTATTATTGATAGGCTTACATTTGACCACTATCTCACCTGATGGTAAGCGATGAGGTTCGTAATCTAATGGGGAATCGGTAATCTCAGCATCATAATCATCATCTTTAGCTTGACTAACTGCTGGGATTACCCAGCAGACGGCTTATCATCCGTTTTTTGTGCTCATTCTTATACTCATCCAGGGTCTATGCATAATGGCAATAATGCCACATCATCATCATAGATAGATAGATAAATTCTTTATTGTATACCAAAAAAATAAATAAAAAAATTACACAAGAAACTTAAAATTAATAGGGTGTCACAATGGGCGGGCTTATCGCATCATCATCATCATCATCATCATCTTTCTGCCCTTATCCCGTTTTATTTGGGCAACACGTTTTTTTCTTCCAATCTGTCCTGTCATTCGTCACGCTATCACTAACTCCCTTTTCATTCATATCACTGCTCACACCATCCATCCATCTTTTCTTTGGCCGCCTCCTTCCTCTCCATCCATTCACATGTAAATTCATATCTCTTATAGCAACGTGCGTTTCATCTCTCCTCTTTACATGACCATACCAAGACAAACGATTTCCTTTCAACTTTTCAGTCACTGGCGCCACTTTCAAACTTCCCCTAATATACTCATTTCTCGTTTTATCCATTCTCGTCACACCACACATCCATCTCAACATTCTCATCTCCGCTACACGCAATCTTTTTTCATCCTTCTTTTTCACAGCCCAACATTTTGATCCATACAGTATGACAGGCCTTATCACGGATTGATGATGGATGAGAAGTGTTATGAATGAAAAGGACTCCCCTTTTCATTCATAACACTTCTCACACAATCCATCCATCTTTTCTTTGGCCTTCCTCTCTCTCCCCATCCATCTAAAATTAAGAGGAAATATTTTTATTTTGAGTCTTTTAGGTTAGGTTAAATATGTGTCGAGTAATTTTGTTGTTTACAATATTATGATAAATACAATAAAAACCTGTTTATTTACAAAAAAAAAAAACTAGAAACATAATAAAGTACTCTCAAAGAGGCAAAAAAGGTTCCAGTTTTGATGAGTGGTTTTGTGAACATTGTTGTTGTTATTTTCTTATTCTAAAGCCGATTTTATGTGAATTATATGTATTATTTATTAATATTCACTCATTAATTTTTTTAGTCATCATTTTAGCCGCTACACGTGCACTGTTGGACATAGGCCTCCCCCAAGCCTCGCCACAACGAACGTTCCTGTGCGACAACAATTTTTTTTTAGTATTTCGTTTTATTTGTTAGCAGTACACCGCAGACTACCTCTCTGTATTAATTTAGTCCTTTCGATATATTTAATGGTGGTCTGGTAGATATCGCTGTTAGCGATAAGACCGCCATTGTACCTTACGTATAAGTTGTGTTACTTTTTAGGGTATAATAAATTTTATTCTATTCTATTTATACAATGTAGTATTTAACTAGAATTTAAAAGAGAAAACTTGATTAAACTATAGATACAAAAAAGAAAGAAAGATTTTTTTTTTACCTATGTACCATATATTAAAAAATCTGTATACCGATATTTTTAAATATATACAAGTAAAACATATGATTCAATTTGCAAATGCCCTTAATAAGGTTGACAGCGATGAGGAGGAAGTTTTTGACGCTGTACTCTAGTTTGCTTTTTTAGTTATTAGGGCTCCGTAGCCAAATGGCAATAAACAGGCAGACAGACATTATTTATTTATTTATTTATTTATTTATTGAAACTTCATGCAACATAAAAGTATAAAGGCGGCCTTAATGCCATAGGCATACTCTAATTGACTGGCCTGTTGGTCTAGTGGTTAGTGACCCTGACTGCTATACCGGAGGTCGTGGGTTCGATTCCCACCCAGGACAAATGTTTGTGGGATGAGCATAATCATTTGTTCTGTGTCTGGGTGTAATTTATATATAATATGTATGTATTTAGAAATATATAAGTATGTTTATCAGTTGTCTAGTACCCATAACACAAGCTCTGCTTAGCTTGGGACTAGACAGCGTTGTGTGATAGTTGTGGAATATTATTATTATATTATTTTATATTTATTTTCATATATCCCATACGTGTGGGGTATCTATGGATAGGTCTTCAAAAATGATATAGAGACACTTCCTAAGTGGTAAAATGTGTGTGTCATCATCATCATCATCATATCAGCCGAAAGACTCCTTCCGCCTCCCCCAAGCCAAATGTGTGTGTGTGTATCCCCGTAACTTCTAAAATAAGAGAATGTTAAAACTAAAAAAATATATGATGTACATTACCATGCAAACGAAAATTGGTTTGGACAAGATCTAGTATGTAGTTTTTTTTTATTTACAAATGAATTTCGGTTTGAATCTTACCGTTATTGTATCTTGTATAAATACGGGATGTCTTTTAACCAAATAACACCACAAAGCTTTACACAACATAAAATACCAGTTATACTCTCCTTGTAATATTATTTATTATAATATTTCCTGTTTAGGTATATCTTTTAGTGGCTCCAAGTTAATAATAAACGCGGGCTTGCGGACGGCGAGCCCGGGTAGCTCGCTGTCTGACTGTCAGGTAACTGAACGTGGTGGGTTTTTAGTCAGTAAGAGTCTGATACTATCTCCCGCTCCACCCAAGAGCAGGATATGTCATTGGATGATTTTCCCTACCATAAAAAAGGTAAAAATAAAATTATGCTCTCAACACAATTTAGCATTTTGTGTCGAAGTGATTAGAACTTCATAACATGTTGCATTAGTATCCACAATATTGACGTCAAAAGTTGAGATGCGTGCGTCAGATCGAAGTGCATGACGTCGTCATGTCTGAGTAAATATAGAACCTTAATTTATCCATACATGTCTTAGGGTGCACACATAAAGACACAGGTTTTTCGGTTCCGATATGTCGGTACGGGTTGATACAGATAGGTACCAATCAATAGGGTAGTTTCCAGGATCAAAATACCTACATTTTATTTAGTCCGTATTTTAGATTATAAAAATATATTGGCCACGTATTTTTTCTTTTGTCGATTAATCATAAAATAACAAAGATATAGCCCATTAAATTTACGTGTGACGTCACCCCGTGCGAAAAAATGCAGCACGGCGTGGCTATATCTTTGTCATTTTTGGTTTAATTTTCAAATAAAAAAAAAGTGTCCCTTATTTTTGAATAATCTAAAAGACAGACTAATTAAAATTTTTACGGCAACTAGCCAATTCACATATATGTAGAAACAGGGAAATCTGTATGTGTTAAACACTGCACTGGCCGACGCTTAAACCCATATGACTCGTTCCAGGCAGTCTGTTTCTTTATAAATGAGCGCATAAGGGCCTTACTTGAGACAAGACGTCTAAGATAAAACCGTTATATCTAGTAGATGGGCGGTGGGTAAATACGCATCGGGTATTTAGCGGGTAAATAACCAATCCCTACTAATATTATAAATGCGAAAGTAACTCTGTCTGTCTGTCTGTTACGCTAACACGCAAAAACTACTGAACGGATTTAGATCAAATTTGGTAGGTAGGTAGAAGAGACACTGGAATAACACATAAGCTACCTATAATTCCACTGCTGAGCACGGGTCTCTGCCTGCGCGATATAAACTGTAGTCCACGCGGGGGAAGCCACGGGCCGAAAGCTAGTTTGGGTATAAACAGGGTTTTGACCCAGTAAATATCCAAAAGTCCCCCGAGTCGCAGACAAAACTGTTTTCTCTGAGACGTCTAAAACTGGTCTGAGACAGTCCTGTCTAAGAACCCTTGTCTCAAGTCTGGCTCTAAAAATACACGAGAGAATTATACCTGCACCGATCGGTACCGACCCGAACAGGCTCGCCTGCAGCGGTAACTTGTTTCTTTATGTTTACACGCTTAGAGGATAAAATAATAAAAATCAAAGTGAACTCAAAGCGCTTCGAGGCGCGTGTCGGTACGGACGGGTCGACGTACTCCCCGCAGATTTGCGCTCGCGACGTTCACTATGGCCAATGACGATGAAGATTCCAAACGAATCGAAGAATTTTTCTCAACTGAAAATGTTGTTATTATCGGATGGATCCTGTTCGTGCCGACACTGCTAGCGTCCATATATGGAGTGACATCGTGGTGCCTAATAAAAAAGTTTCGTAACTTCAGAAACTATGTGCTTCTCAGTGCAATCGTAGCAAATTTGATCCGTCTGTTTGTGTTTGAGCTGTGTATTGCTGCAGTACCTCCGGCCGCGTTGTTACGGTATCCAGTGGTGCGAGTTGTACCTGTATCTCTTGTAATGTATACTACGCTAACGTTTCATTGTTGGTTACTCGTATTGAGCTTTTATATTTATGTCGATTTAGTAAAAGTCTTCCATCTTGAAATTCGTAGAAGGTACCTAAAAAGTGGTTTGTTTGCCTGGGGTGTACCTGTAATATTGTCAGTTGTATACACTATTGCTGCATTATTTTGTTATGTTTATAACTCAAGACAAATAGTTACAAACTATATGTTTACAGCGCTTACCAAGACACTGTTGTTAATTCCTATTGTGATTAATTTTATAATTTATTTAACAGTAGTGTATTCTCTGTTTCGCGGTTGTGAAGCTACTGGGAGTCCATTCATCAATAAATGGCGTCGTTTTTACATAGCTACGTTAATATTTGTGCTCGGTAATATTATAGAATTAGTAAATTTTTTAGAAATATTGGATGTCAAAGTCTTTGCAATAGTTCTTATTGCAGTATTAGGAATAAATTTCAATATAATAGCTCTAGATGTTTTTATAGTTGTAGTGAAAAATAACCGGGAAGTATGGCAAGAGTTTTTGAATAGATAGTCGAAGCAAAACTGGTAAGAAATGTTATATCTGTGATGTCATCTTTGAGGAAAAATAAACATCGAGTTAAACTGTAAAAGAGAAATGTTTGAAACTGGTTTCGTTAGTGGATTTTCCTCGATAGAGTTGAACTAGATTACACTAGAATCTAAAATAAGGTTGGAAATACCAATATAACATCAGTTTTAGTACATGCAAAACCCGAAGCACGTGTCTAGTATTTTTATGTAAAAGATCTATGTACAAAGTTTTAAAACTGTATCATGAAAACTAACAAAGTTAAAAGCCAGTTATAATAATAATTTATTTATTTTCACAGACAACAAATGATCCGTAAAAAGTCCAAATGGTACCTAGTTGGTGACATAAATACCAGGTCACCGAGGCAACTGGATGACTGAGGGGTTGTTTTGCTTTTGCATCCAGCTGCGCGCTGAAATCTAACGCCCGCTATGACCTGCCGGTGTCGGTGTCGGTGGTGTCCAACAAGCAAAAGTATGTCGGTGGAAAAATACAACATGATATAAAAATGATTGGAATCGATTCTGTTACTGATTCTGAGCAAAGTATATTCAGGTTTTGCATATACTAAAAAAAAGGTTGTATATTAATTAAGAGAGCAGTGGTGGCCGAGTGTTAATGGCCCCGACTTACGCGTTATAGGTCGCAGGTTCAAACCCAGCCAGGCGCATTACTTTGTGTAATTTATTTCATCACCCATGCTCTCAAAACGGTGAAGGAAAACATCGTGAGGAAACAGGCATGTACTAAAACCAAAAATTTGAAGACATGTGACATCTACCAACCCGCACTGGGCCCGCGTAGTGGGTTACGGCCCATTTCCTCTCCTAGAGAGGAGGCCTGACTCCCAACAGTGGGAACATTAAGAAGGCTGATGATGATATTAATTGAAGCCTAGAACGCGTGTACCTGATTAAAGCCCTAGTATGTAAGATAATTTTTAAGGAAAACTTGTATGCCACCGAAATTCATGCCATTTTAAAATAAAGAAAACTACAGTTGAAAATGTGTTTTATTATGTCCCAACATAAACAAAAATTTTTAGGGTTCCAAAGAAAGGCATTAATTCATGAATCCCGAAGCGACCACCGGTGGCCGCGCATCTATTGTCTTACTATTGTGTCTCTAATTGACGGTATCTGAAGGGTTAAACATTGTCGGCTTCTTATGCCGCTGCCGCGGCCACGGGTTCTGCGCCCAAGGCGGGCCCGTCGGGGCAAGCGGGGCGCGGAGCTGCGGCGCCGGAGCTCGCGAGGCCAAGGCCGGAGCCTGTGAGGCCGGCCCCGACGGGCAAGCAGCAGCAGCGGCGGAAAAAGGGTGCGGCGGTGCCTGTCGCTAAACCGGCAGGTCCTCCTGCCGCTGTGGCGACTAGGCCGAGCTTGCCACCTCCTCCACCCGAGGAGTCTGGCGCCGAATGGACGGTGGTCGGCGCCAAAAGGCAGGCGGGCAAGGTGGCCAGGGCGGCCAAAAAGCGCGCGAGGCGGCAGGAGCGCAAGAAGCGGGCCATGGCGGCACGTCTTCGCGCCCCGAATTCCGAGGCTGTAGTAATTACGCTACAGCCTGAAGCGGAAAAGAGGGGCGTGACATACGATGACGTCATGGAGAAGGCGAAGCAGGCGGTGTTGCCCCACCTTGGCGAGCTCGGAGTCGCTGCGGGCTTCCGCATGAGGCACACTATCACCGGGGCCCGAATTCTCGAGGTCCCCGGTGCGGCCAGCGGCCCTGCAGCAGATGCCCTCGCCGCAAGGATCAGGGCGTCCCTCAGTGCGGAAGAGGCCCGAGTGTCCAGGCCCACAAAGTGCATTGACATGCGCATCATGGGCCTGGACGATACCGTCAAGGTGGACGAGGTGGTGGCCGCCATCGTCAAAGCGGGTGGGTGCACGACCGAACAAGTTCGGGCGGGCACCATCCGTGCTGACAGCACGGGCATGCGAGCCGTAACGGTGAGCTGCCCCGTGCAGGCGGCCAAAGAGATCACGGCCGGGGGCCGAAGGCTTTTGGTGGGCTGGGTTTCGGCCCAGGTTAAGATGCTGGAGCCCAGACCTCTGCGGTGCTTCCGCTGCCACGTGGGGCACCACGTGGGAGCCCACTGCGCCGCGAAGGATCGCAGTGACCGCTGCCACCAGTGTGGCCAGCCCGGTCACAAGGCCGCAGATTGCCGTGCTAAGCCGCACTGCTACGCATGTGCGGCGGCCGGCAAGCCGGCCGACCACCGGGCTGGGGGCAGGTCCTGCGACCCCCCCGCCAAGGCCAAGGGCAAGGCCCGCAGGCCCATTCCCGCCGAGGTCCTCGCCGCCGCAGCCACCTCGTTGGCCGCCGCCGCTATCGCCGCCGCACCCGCCACCGCCGCGGCAGCGCCCCCTAGGGGGGCTCGGGAGGAGACCGTAATGGAGTGTCAATAACGGCCCCATTACGTCTCCTCCAGGCGAATATCAACCACTGCGCCCCCGCTCAGGATCTGTTGCTCCAGAGCATGGCGCAGTGGTTGATCAATGTCGCCGTAGTCACCGAGCCGTATTATGTCCTGCCCAGTGGTGACTGGGTTCAGGACCTGGACGGCTCGGTGACCTTAATTACGTCGACCGCCGCCGGTACCCCGCCCCCCGAGTCCGTCACAAGGGGGCGGGGTTGCGTGGCAGCACGGTTCGGGGACATCGTCGTGGTAGGCGTCTACCTGTCCCCGAGCCGATCTCTCGACGAACTCCATGTCTCCCTGTTGGAGCTAAATTCCGTCGTCGCTGGGTTCAGTTCCCTCCCCGTGGTTGTTTGCGGGGACTTCAACGCCTGGAACACGGCTTGGGGTTCCCGGTTCACGAACCAGAGGGGTCGGATGGTGGAGGGCTGGGCCTTAGAGCTGGGCCTGGTCGTACTGAACCGGGGTTCTGTCCCCACGTTGGTGAGGATGCGGGGTGAGTCGGTGGTGGCCATTTCGTTCGCCAGCCCCGCTCTGTCGCCGCGTGTCGTCGACTGGCGCGTTATGGAGGAGGTGGAGACGTACTCCGACCACCGGTACATCCGGTTTGACGTCTCCGCCGAAACCTCAGCCGCGCCGGTCCGACAGAGCCCTTGCGGTCCGCGATGGGCGCTTAAACAGATGGACCGGGAGCGGCCGCGACGGTACAGGCCTGGGTGCAAGCACCGGACAGGCCTGTCGACATCGACGTCGAGGCGGAGTGGTTCCGGGAGGCCATGTCGCAAATTTGCGATGCGGCAATGCCCCGTGTCCGTCCAGGACGAGCTAAGCGCCAGGTGTACTGGTGGTCGCCGGAGATCGGCGCCCTGCGCAACGCGTGCAATCACGCGCGACGCCGGTACGCCAGGCACTGCAGGCGCCGCATCCGCCCGCCGGATGCGGAGGCCAGAGAGGCGGAGCTGTATGAGGGATACAGAGAGGCAAAACGCACCCTCCGAACGGAGATTAAGCGGGCCAAACTCGAGGCCCGCAACGTGTGGCTGGGGTCTCTGAACGCGGACCCATGGGGGCGCCCGTACAAATTGGTACGGGACAAGCTCCGCCCCTGGGCTCCGCCGCTGACTCAGAGTCTCCGGCCCCAACTCGTGGAGGGTGTGGTTAGCAATCTGTTCCCTGCGCGGGGGGAACACTCCCCCCCGCCCATGGCTCCGCCTCCGCCAGCGGTGTCTGACGCGGATCGCAACAGCGATGACGAGGACAATGCTCCAGAAGTGACCGAGGTAGAGTTGAGAGTGGCGGTGCGAAGGCTGAGTGCCAAAAACACCGCCCCAGGACCCGACGGGTTGCCAGGGAAAGCCTGGGTCCTGGTCATGGAGGCTCTCGGGCCTCGACTGAGAGGGCTCTTCAGCGCATGCCTGGAGAGGGGCCAGTTCCCACTTCGCTGGAAGACGGGGAAACTGGTCCTCATCGCGAAGCCAGGGCGCCCTGCGGACTCTCCGTCCGCATACCGGCCCATTGTGCTGCTCGACGAGGTGGGCAAGCTCTTTGAAAGAGTTATTGCTAACCGCCTCGTCGTGCGGCTAACACGGGTGGGGCCGGACTTGTCGGACGGACAGTACGGCTTTCGCAGGGCGCGCTCTACAATAGACGCCATCATGCGCGTGCGAGCCCTCACGACAGGGGAAGCGGTGTCCCAGGGTAGGTGTGTCGTGGCAGTGTCCTTGGACATTGCCAACGCCTTCAACTCCCTGCCCTGGAGTACGATCCGGAGGGCACTCCGGTACCACCGGGTGCCCGAATACCTCTGTCTAGTGGTCGAGGCGTACCTGTCAGACAGGTACATTGTCTACCCCGGTCACCAGGGAGACTGGAAACGTCGAGAGATGTCGTGCGGTGTTCCGCAGGGGTCGGTTTTGGGCCCACCCTTGTGGAACATCGGCTACGATTACGTGCTGCGCGGCGACTTCCCTGACGGGGTCAGCGTGGTTTGCTACGCAGACGACACGCTGATCCTAGCGCAGGGAGAGTCGCACCAGGCGGCGGTAACTCTAGCGACACGCGGGGTTGCGATAGCCGTTGGTAGGATCCAGGAGTTGGGACTCGAGGTGGCGCTGCATAAATCCGAGGCAATGTGCTTCCACGGCCCTCGGAACGCGCCACCATCGGACTCCCAGCTTACGGTAGGAGGAGTTCGCATCGGCGTCGGGTCGACGATGAAGTATCTAGGACTCGTCCTCGACAGCCGGTGGAATTTCGTAGAACATTTCCGACGTCTGGCTCCCAAGCTTCTCCGGGCTGGGGCTGCTCTCAACCTTGGGGGTCTAGACGCCTCCTGCCGGAGGCTCTACGCGGGGATCGTTCGGTCCATGGCCCTCTACGGGGCGCCGGTGTGGGCGCCGTCGCTGGCAAAGCGACCGGCGTCCATACTGAACGCCTGCCAGAGGGTCATGGCAATACGGATGGTGCGGGGTTACCGCACGATCTCCCGCGAAGCGGCGAGCCTTCTGGCTGGCCTACCACCGTGGGATCTGGAGGCAACAGTCCTTGCACACATGCACGACATGCGTGTGGAGATGCAACGCCGGGGTGAAAGTCCACTGCCGCAACATGTCAAGGCATGGCGGACAGAGCTCCGGCGGGATCTCATGGTGAAATGGCGTCAGCGGCTATCGCAACCCAGTGCTGGGCACGCCACGATTATGGCAGTAAGTCCCCTCTTTGAGGCGTGGCTGGAAAGACCTCACGGCGTCCTTACCTTCCGCATGACGCAGGTCCTCACCGGACATGGCAAGTTCGGGAGGTTCCTGCATCGGATTCAGGCGGAAGAGACGCCCGGGTGTCGCCACTGTGCGCAACGCCCGGAGGACACGGTGGAGCACACCGTCGAGGTGTGCCCTGCCTGGGCAGAGCATCGCCGTGCCCTCGTGGGGGCGATCGGCGGCGGAGACCTCTCGCGCCGGGCCCTGGTCGAGGCCATGGTCCGGAGCGAGGAGGAATGGCAGGCGGTCGCCTCCTTCTGCGAAGCAGTAATGCTTGCAAAGGAGGAGGCCGACCGCATCAGGCGAAGGCGCCCTCGCCGCCGTCGCCGGGATTCCGATCCCGATTTCCGGCCACCGTAGACGCAGGCTCGCGGACGGCGAGCTATGGGTAGCTCGCTGTCCGATCGTCCGGTAATGGACCGAGTCTAAGACGTCGACGGCGCGCACTGTTCCCGCGCGCCTCAAGGAGTTGTCAGCAGCAGGAGGGGCCCAGCTGGGTCGATGCCTACTGGGGACAGGGTTGTCCGAAAGGGAGCTCGTGCCCCGGTATGAAGGCTAGAAGGAACGGCGCGGGGTTTTTAGTCAGTAAGAGTCTGACACTGTCTCCCGCTCCACCCAAGAGCGGGTTTCGTCAAAGATGATTTTCCCAGTCGAGAAAAAAAAAAAGGGTTAAACATTGTGATATTACTGGGCCTCAAGTCTGCTATTACAATAGTGTCAGAATGGTCTATCATTGTTTTCATAATGTTTTATTTTGACAAGTTTTGGTAATCTGCTAATGTAATAGCGTCATTATGAATTTCCAATGGTCAACTACTGACAATCCATTGAAAGAAATGGTATAGAATGGTAATATCGTACAAAACAACAAATCGATGTCTGACCTATGCGGCAATCTGCTAAAATTTTGACAGTTTCTTTGATCATTAAACTTCAATTAGAACGTCATTGCGCAGTTATTGCTTTTAACCCTTCAGATACCGTCAATTAGAGACACAATAGTAAGACAATAGATGCGCGGCCACCGGGTGTCGCTTGGGGATTCATGAATTAACCTTGATATTGCCATTTTACACAACTTTATTACGTGACCATTGACCGATCAATGATCGATCATTATGAATTAGCAGATTATAAACTTTTAAGTAAAATGACAATGTGATCGTGTTGGAATGACGAATTTATAAAAATAGATAGACACTCAACTAGCCCTCTAGTCATGTCAATAAAACTGTATAACCCGAAGCAACAAGAGAAGAAAAAAAACTTCATTTATTTACAAACAAATTACAAAAGCTATTGTTATGCAAATGTTATTACAGCGTTGACGAATTTTTAAATGATAAATCACTAAAACGCAATAGAATAGAATAAGCAAAACTCATAAATTATTTTTTATTTTTTTGACAGTCTAATTTCCATTTTTTAAATATTGACATTATTAAATATAATTATTCATTATTGTTATTATTAGAAATTATTCATATTATTGATTGTATTATAGAAAAGTATTTAGATAAGATAAGATCATGCTCATCACACAAACATTTGTCCTGGGTGGGAATCGAACCCACGACCTCCGGTATAACAGTCAGGGCCACTATCATCTAGACCAACTGGCCAGTCTATTATTATATTAAACTTTGTTTTCGGTGCATTAGTCCGTAGCAAGTTTGAGTCAAGTGCGTTGAACTCTTTCGATAAACAATACACCCCTATTTTTTACCGTGTACCCGTTATTGATCATATTTTTGTAGTTAAAACTAAAAAAAAAAAACGAAAGCCCAAAATTGTCCACGGAGTTTTTTCATAATTGGTTAATTCATGAATCCCCAAGCGACCACCGGTGGCCGCGCATCTATTGTCTTACTATTGTGTTTCTAATTGACGGTATCTGAAAGGTTAATTCAGAATAGAATCAACTACTACTACTAGAGACCAGTGGTGGCCGAGTGGTAATGGCCCAGACTAACGAGTTGTAGGTTGCGGGTTCAAACCCAGCCAGGCGCATTACTTTGTGTAATTTATTTCATCACCACTGCTCTCAAAACGGTGAAGGAAAACATCGTGAGGAAACCGGCATGTCCTAGAACCAAAAATTCGAAAACATGTGACATCCACCAGCCCGCACTGGGCTCCCGTGGTGGATTACGGCTCATTCCCTCTCCTAAAAAAAAGGCCTGAGTCCCAGCAGTGGGAAAATTATAAAGGCCGATGATGATGACTACTACTAGAGAGAGAGAGAGAAAAGAAAGTTAACTAGAAGTAGCATTTGTTATAAATGATCATCATTTAGTCATTCATTATTACAATATTTTCATAAATAGAGCGATATTTTAGGATATAAACAAACGCTAATAACTTTACTGTTTATGAATATAATTTTTTGAGACCTAAGTTAAATAATAACAAGACCTTTTCTACATTAATTAAAAATTTGTGGTGTAAACGCTAGCTTTAAAAAAAGTGCAAAAGTGCTTTTTTATTTAAAAAAAATTAAAACAAAAATCAAACTTTGGTTGTTTGGGTGGTGTGTGTGGTGTAGGTACTCACTGTGTAGGTGTCGAGTAAATAAAAGTTCTTGCTGAATCTCTAGGTATATTCCTCACACACAACACTTCAACACTATAGAATAAAAGGCGCAAAATACAAGCTAAGCACAAGCCGATATATTGTAGCAGCAACTACTAATAGTTCTTACAAGCACAGTGGTAGGTTACCGCGGGTAGATTTATCACAATTGTTACTCGGCGCGAGCGCACGTCCATCGTAGATAGTAGGCAGCGTAGATCGTGACTGGTGAGAAACGAAATGTAATTTGAATGCTACTATTTGGCGGTAGAAGAAAATAAGTCGCAGGCGCGTCATCGACAGTGCGCGTGTCCAATGCGTCACGTCAATGTGTATGTTGTGTTTAGTGTTGGTGAATATGTGTGTTGTGAACTTGGAAATATATAAATATATATAAATGACTGGCCTGTTGGTCTAGTCGTAAGTTGCCCTGATTGCTATGCCCGAGGTCGTAGCACGTTTATGTGTTGAGCATGATCATTTGTTCTGTGTCTGGGTGTAATTTATCTATAATACGAGTATGTATGTATTTAGAAATATATAAGTATGTTTATCAGTTGTCTAGTACCCATAATACAAGCTCTGCTTAGCTTGGCACTAGACGGCGTTGTGTGATAGTAGTGGAATATTATTATTATTATAAATAGACATAATAGATGCAGGTGAGTATATATTTATTGTGTACCTGTATAGTATATACAGTGTAAATATATGAGAGTCACCCACAAACAAAATGAAAACTTGAACACGAATCATGTACAGATAACAAAATCATATCAACGTTTGTGCACAAAAAATAATTAATTATTAATTTTGTAGTTAAAACTGCAGAAATACCTATATTTAGAATTTAATAATTAACTTCCCAGTTTTCCTGGTTTAGGGTTGCGTGCAAAACTGGTGAATTTTTATTGAACTCGTCACGGAGGGCACGGGTGACTCCAGGTCTAGTAGCCCGATTCACGTAATCAAAATCGTAACGATATCGTGGCGACTTAGTGGTTGTCATTTTCGTATTCACATCCATCAATCGAGTTTGAAAGATACTGATTTTTAAATTGTTCAATCGAAGAGTCAGAGTAGCGTATTCAGCTATGTGAATCGTCGTTCAATCGTCATTCTATCGTTGGCTTGAGGTACTCTCGTAAAAAAACGTTGTTTGATCGTGTCGGATGCCAACAACTAAACGTCAAATATTGCAGTTCAAATGTCGTAATAGTAATTTAACTGACAGTAGTACTCTGTGTTATCTGCAAAGTCGTTTCGATCCAGTTCAATTGTCGTTCTATCCAATCCCGAATAAAGAACACGTAAATACCGATTTTGGATATGACTTCAATCGAACGACTATAAAACTTTTTGACCATTACATATTTACTGTATGGACTTTAAAAGAGACTTTGACCCCTGAGTTTGTTTCGGTGTTTCTTCTCAGGGTAGTCAGCTAGGAAACACCGGCCTCATCTAGCTTTAAAAGAAGAAAAAAAAATTACGTGTAAAAGGGTTTTTTAAACCTATTTGCAAAATAAATATCATTTATCATTTAACGATATTTGGCTTGTTTAATTTTACGTGAATCAGGCTAGGTCGTTCTTGATGCAAAAGATGGCCATCGCTATTCAGCGAGGTAATGCGGCATGTGTTATGGGCACCTTTGCGCCGGGAACGATCAGGGGCGGGTTATTTATTGATATCTGACGTTACATTTAATTGTAAAATATTAATTCTTTTGTTTGTATAAAATATAACAGTCAGAATTTTTACTTTATAGTAAAAATTCTGACTGCGTGGTCGTGGTGGATATTTGCCAGATATCATTTTTCATTTATATTGCCAAACTTTTCTCTTTGTAATACAATAAAATTTTTATTCATTATCCTCTAAATTCTTTGTTTTATTATGTTTTAGAAAACAAAGTTCTTGTTGAAAAACCCTGTATATACGAAAATGTATCGTTATTTAATTAATAGTATTTGTGTTAATTTAATTGATAATATGGCACTGATTAACGCGGATCGAACAGCGCATACAACGTTCACCGTCATCGAAAACAACAGTATTGTACACAAAAATAGTGCATATTACATCAGTGTATACAATATACTGCTTAAAACACCAGTGTATATGTCACTACTTCATACAAAATCAGTGCATAAGAAATCAGTGCATAGGAAATCAGTGCATACGACATCACTGCATCGGACATCAGTGCATACAACTCCAGTGCATACGACACCAGTGCATAAGGCACCAGTGCATACGACATTAGTGCATGCAACACCAATGCATATGATATAAGAGCACTCTACATCTGTGTACTCGTTAATGATACAGTACAATACCACTGCATCCAAATCCTCTGCTTAAACTATCAGTGCATAAGACAACAGTGCATACAACATGGATGCCAACAGCAATTCTGACAACTCTACAAAAACCAAGTTTCCGATCATATTAATTATTGGTTGTGTTTTATTAGTGTTAACACTGATTGCTCTAATTTATGGACTGTTATCGTGGTGCCTCATCAAGAAGTTTCGACATATCAGAAATTTTATACTTATCAACACCATATGTTCAAATATGCTCCGTTTTTTTTTAGGCGTGATTTCATATTTTTTAGAATTCAAGTGGGGTTTAGTGACAGAAAAACATCCAATAACCCTATTATTTGTGTATTTATTTTATGTAAGTTTTATATCTTTTAACTTTTGGTTATTATTGTTATGCGTTAATTTTTATATTGATTTTGTGAAGGTTTTCAAGGTTGATATTCGTAGGAAATACTATAAAAGTAGCCTTTTTGGCTGGGGTGTACCTTGTGTGATGATGTTGATTGTACCAGTTATTGTAACGTATTTACATATGAATAATTTGACAAATTTAAAGGCATCACAAATGTTTTCCATGTTTCTTAAAATAATTTACTTTATATCTCTAGCGGCTAATTCTTTTATTTATATAATAGTCGTATTTTATTTATTCTGTGGCAACAGAACTGGTACAAGTATATCCTGTAAAATATTATGGCACCGATTCTATATAACTACCCTGATATTTATACTTAGTAATATTATAGCGATATTCTATATATTACAAGTTGTATTCTCAATTAAACTTCAATTGTTTCAAGTGTTAGGAGAAATTTTTAATACATTAGCTTTGGATGTTTTCATAATTATAGCAAAGAGTAATCGGGAGGTATGGAAGCAATATTATAGAAAAAGATCGATACAAAATCAATCATTGGAAATGTGAATATATTTCATAAGTGCTAGAAAATATCTTTTAAAATAATTCACACGTAGGTATGTGCTTTTGCTGTGTGTTTTCTTTTATAATTTTCAATGTTGCTTTGTGCATAAATTAATAAATATATGTTTGTTTTTATTATTTTGGAAATATTTACAAACAGAAACATTGAAATCGATAGAAATTAATAATTGTAATGAAATATAATAAATATATAAGGTACAGAAGTCAATCTACATACAAAGCGCGCTCGAGTAACGCACACATAGACACCGCTGACGGACACGATATCTTGTTAGCGTTTCAGCCCCCTCGTCGAACAGTTCCGGCTCAAACGCTCATTAGTGTGCTTTCACCGAGCGTAGGTATAAAAAGTGAAGTACATACATGAGATTGTCTTCTGTACCTATCTATTTTGTGCCAGAAGTGTCTACATTTTCGAAGCGCCTTATTAGAACTTCAATAAAAAAAACTATGTACCCTTTTTGGGCTCGTACAGGTCTATATTTCTTTTAAAATGTAATTATTGTTTGTATTTATTTTATTTTAGTTAGCTTGTGTTTACTTTATGATGATGCGTGACGCACAGGACCGGTCGTTGTGGCGACGCTTGGGGGAGGCCTATGTCCAGCAGTGGACGTCTTTCGGCTGATATGATGATGATGATGATGATGATGTTTACTTTTAATTAAAGACAAGTTAATAATATATTTTTATTTTATTCTGTTGTTTGAGTCTGAAATGGTTTTCTTTCTTTTTATATGTACGATATATAATACATATTAAGTTGCTATAAAGGAACTATTAGTTAAAAAATTGGAGACCATGGTTGAGGTCGATTTAACATGACTTTATACGTAATACGCCATTTTTTCGATTAAGAATGTCAATAAATTAATGTATGTTCGTCAATGTCTTCTTTTTATTTATTAACTAGCTGCTCCCCGCGGCTTCGCCCGCGTGATAGCAGAAAATTATCCCAAGGGCACATACTTCCAGGATAAAAAGTATCCATGTCCTATTCCAAGACATGGTCTATCCGTGTACCAAGTTTCATCAGAATTGGTTCTGTCATTTAGGCGTGAAGACGTAAGAAACAAACAAACTCACTTTCGTTTTTATAATATTAGTAAAGGATTGAGCCAACCAAAGACAAAATTTACTTTTCCAATAACTATACCTACACAATATTTACTACACATAAAGTCACACACATAACATATAGGGTGACTGGTAATTAGTGTCCGATAATTAACCACGTGATTGACATAGCACAAAGAATTGCCAAACTTAAGTGGCAATGGGCACATTGCTCGCGGAACAGATGGCCGTTGGGGCCGAAAGGTTCTGGAGTGGCGACCGCGTACCGGAAGACGCAGCGTTGGAAGGCCTCCAACAAGGTGGACTGATGACCTTGTGAAGTTTGCGGGAAACCGATGGATGCGAGACGCACAGAAACGTTCGTTGGGGCGACGCTTGGGGGAGGCCTATGTCCAACAGTGGACGTGTATCGGCTGAAATGAATGATGATGTCTATACCAACTCTATGAATATGCATCCATACGGCTACCTTGTCACGATGCATGGCGATGACGTACGACCATCGACAACTTTCATAGACGAGCAACGCGTCAACTCGGCGGCAACTTGACAACAACAACAGGACGCCTTAGACAAGCCGGTTGAATACAGGAAAATTGTTGTGAAACAATTCCTGAAACCGGTTCTATGAGTCTGTCTGTACGTCGAGATAATTACCAATAATTAGTCTATTATTAAGTATTTATAAATATTATGTACTTACGTAATCCTACAATCTAGTGTAGTTTAATATCGATGAGTTAAGAAGGTCCTTTCCCACTCGCCTATCGTCAACATCGAGCATGGTATAAAAGCTTGTTGCTTCATATAACGCAATCCAACTCGATGTTTGATGAAGAGGCGATGTGAAAAAAGACAGGTAATGTTTGAAAACTGTGTTGGTATTCGGTAATTTTATGATTTAGTCGAATATTCTACAAAACTTGTTCCAGGAAATACGTGTTTTTTTAAACCCTAAAAAGTTTTTCAGAAAAGTTGTCATCATTCAGAATCTCGATTAAATGTGCAAGGCTTCAATAGATGTACATTTTTATATTTTTAACTAGCTTTGCCTGCGCGGCTTCGCTCCCGCTCTTCCCTACTCCACCCTACTATACCCAACTCTACCCTACTCTACCCTACTCTACCCTACTCTACCCTACTCTACCCTACTTTACCCTACTCTACCCTACTCTACCCTAATCTACCCTACTCTACCCTACTTTACTCTACTCTACTCTACCCTACTCTACCCTACTCTACCCTACTCTACCCTACTCTACCCTACCCTACCCTACTCTACCCTACCCTACTCTACCCTACCCTACCCTACCCTACTCTACCCTACCCTACTCTACCCTACCCTACCCTACTCTACCCTACCCTACCCTACTCTACCCCACCCTACCCTACCCTACTCTACCCTACCCTACCCTACACCACCACCACCATCTACACCACCATTTTTTCCATAAGAACCTTGTCCTCACGATAACAATCACAACAAAAAAAAAATCAGCCAAATCGGTCAAGTTGTTTTCATGCCATGTCGTGACAACGGAAAACGGGGCTCATTTTTATAATATAGAGAAGATATATGAGTACATTATGGAGGGCCAAAGTTTACGTAAAATAGCAGATTTTCAGAGGATTATTTTTAAACTAGCTTCTGCCAGCGACTTCGTACGCGGATCCTGTTGCTTATGCCAGCGACAACGGGGTCGTCAAAATCAAAGATCTGAAACGTCTGATGTCGAACTCTAAGAGCCCGGGGACTGGAAAACAACGTGATGCGCGAGACGATTCGAGACGTTCCAGATCTCTCCCTTCCACTTACGCGCGTGACAGTGTGCAAACACCTTAAACATGGTGCCAATGTCTCCTTGTTCGATATAATTAATAAATGGGCTATAGGAAAACGCGCTCCTTTCTTTATTCCCTAAAAGTGTTCCCATAGCGTGATCTAACTCGACACCAACGCCATTTACGAAATGTTTAGAAAACGGAAACTACATATTATTTACCCAAATATAATGCCTTAGACATATAATGTATCTTAGCCATGTGCAGCGCCCCTTAGTGAACTCCACAGCGGGTGATATAACCTACGACCAACTTATTATTTGCGGTTGGTACAGTAATCGGAGAACATTTCCGTTAAACATGATTTCTGTGTAGCTTTAACCATAAAGGCTGCAAAAGCGACGGAAGCTTAAAAAATGGAGTAATTTCTCCCGTTTCCCCAACATTTCCCTTCACTGCTCTGCTCCTATTGATCGTAGCGTGATGAAAAGTATACTATAACCTGCCCAGGAGTATGAAGAATGATTGTACCAAGTTTCGTTAAAATTCATCGAGTAGTTTTTGTTTCTATAAAGAACATACAGACAGACAGACAGACAGACAGACAGACAGACAGACAGACAGACAGACAGACAAAAATTTTACTGTTTGCATTTTTGGCATCAGTATCGATCACTAATCACCCCCGGATAGTTATTTTGGAAATATATTTCATGTACAGAATTGACCTCTCTACAGATTTATTATAAGTATAGATAAATTTGTGTTTTGATTTGGATAGAAACTTAGGTAATATCCACAAGATAGCTGTGTGTATACAAAATATCTTGAGAAAGATGTGTAATAATAAAATAATAATAATCACGTAGTTGTATTTAAATGTACCTCGAGTTGGCAGCTCTTAAGAATGCTTATAATAACTCAATCATCGTTCTCTTAGTAAGTCAATGGATGTTTTCGTAAGTAAAATAAAGTGCAGATAATATATTTTCTAAGTATCGAACCAAAATTTTTTGTTTTGTGGTTCGAAATCATCAAATAAAATAACTTCTCTCATTCTGAGTGGACGAAGGGGAGTGTCAGAAGTCTTCTGACTAAAATCCATCTACGTTTCTCCATTTGCCTTTTGCATTCCAGGGCTGCAATATAAAATAAAGATCTTTAGAGGCCTTACCATGACGTGTTAAAATGTCAAGCGTGCGACTCAGAAAGCAGGATGAAGTTATACTGGACTGGCCTGTTGGTCTAGTGGTTAGTGGCCCTGACTGCTATGCCGGAGGTCGTGGGTTCGATTCCCACCCAGGACAAATGTTTATGTGATGAGCATGATCATTTGTTCTGTGTCTGGGTGTAATTTATCTATAATATGTATGTATTTAGAAATATATTAGTATGTTTATCAGTTGTCTAGTACCTATAACACAAGCTCTGCTTAGCTTGGGACTAGACGGCGTTGTGTGATAGTTGTGGAATATTATATTATTATTATACATCCACATTTTTCCTGAACTGGATCTATTTGACGCCGCCGTGAGACACATATTGTAATTTGTTTCTTTTTTTTTATATAATTAGTGTTTACGTGTTGCTACTACATTGTGTATATCTTCGAGTGTGTATGCCAAATAAAATAGTTTTCTTTCTTTCTATATAGCTCCATCTCTTTAACAGTTCAGTGTAAGTCGTCAAATGGATCGCGTTAAGATCTTGTGTTAGGTCCACTAACGCTAATTAGAAAATAGCGTTATATTCCTTGAACAAGTTTTATTAATGATCCGTTTAAAATGAGTAATTATGTTCAGGAAAACGAGAAGAAAAACATTTGATTTTTCCTCCTTCCTACTTGACTCACTTGCAATTGATTAAATTTATAATATACGAGTATTTATTAGTACTTGTACGTTACAACTCGTCGTATAATAATAATAATAATAATATTCCACAACTATCACACAACGCCGTCTAGTCCCAAGCTAAGCAGAGCTTGTGTTATAGGTACTAGACAACTGATAAACATACTTATATATTTCTAAATACACACATATCTATATATATAAAAATGACCCCCGTTTTCCGTTGTCAGGACTTGGCATGAAAACGGCTTGACCGATTTGGCTGATTTTTTTTTTTGTTGTGATTGTTAGTGTGAGGAGAAGGTTCTTATGGAAAAAAAATTAGGGTAGTGTAGGGTAGAGTAGGGTAGAGTAGGGTAGGGTAGGGTAGAGTAGGGTAGAGTAGTAGGGTAGAGTAGGGTAGAGTAGGGTAGAGTAGGGTAGAGTAAGGTAGAGTAGGGTAGAGTAGGGTAGAGTAGGGTAGAGTAGGGTAGAGTAGGGTAGAGTAGGGTAGAGTAGGGTAGAGTAGGGTAGAGTAGGGAAGAGTAGGGTAGAGTAGGTTCGAGTAGGGTAGAGTAGGGTAGAGTAGGGTAGAGTAGGGTAGAGTAGGGTAGAGTAGGGTAGAGTAGGGCAGAGTAGGGTAGAGTTGGGTATAGTAGGGTGGAGTAGGGAAGAGCGGGAGCGAAGCCGCGCGGGCAAAGCTAGTTATAGATAAATTACACATAACAAATGATTATGCTCATCACACAAACATTTGTCCTGGGTGGGAATCGAACACACGACCTCCGGCATAGCAGTCAGGGCCACTAGACCAACAGGCCAGTCAATATTATATCTGTATAAAAAAAACAGTGTTATAGCACGAAGAATCGTCAAACTTAAGTGGCAATGGCCGGGTACATTGCCCGCAGAACAGATGGCCGTTGGGGCCGAAAGCTTCTGGAGTGGCGACCGCGAACTGGAAGTCGCAGTGTCGAAAGGTGGACCGATAACCTGGTGAAGGTTGCGGGAATCCGATGGATGCGGCACGCACAGGATCGATCATTGTGGCGACACTTGGGGGAGGCCCTTGTCCAACAGTGGACGTCTGTCGGCTGAAATGACGATTTCAGTGAAGCTCTTCCGGCGCTTGAGCCGAAATACTGATACCAGAATAAAATTTCTTTGATTTTTATTATATTATTATTTGTCTTATATTATGTGTAAAATTTGTTAAACTTCTAGGGACCTAGTTACCTGAAATAAATGAATTGAATTGAGTTACACAACTAATGTTAAAATAAAAAAAAAAATGGTGAACAGATTTGCGTTCAGAAGTTATTAGGGATGCATCATTCAAGGTTTTTTTATGGTTTGTTGCTTTGAAGACAAGTTAATACACATACAAATATAATAAGACCAAGAATCGGTTCAAGTTAAAAAATAAGACAAGACAAGGCACAAGATCTAAGACATCTTCGTAGCTCGTGCTACGCCGTAGTAGAATGCGTAGCTGCTGCGTAGCAACCTTCTACGCCGTAGCACTTTCATATCTTTCGAATGTGACGTAAGTACATCAAGTCGACGTTGAAAGAGCATAAAACATTTATTTTTAAATACATAAACATATGATTAATATTATAAATATAACAATTTCCTTATACATTTTTATCAATATTCCTGTTATTATTATGATTATTTTTTAATTTAATTTTAATTTATAAATAGTAAATCCTTATGGATTTTATTTTAAGTTATTTCCACGTGAACCTGAAATAAATGTGTTTTTCAGTATTTAAGTTGTGTTTAGAGGTGGGCTACAGCCATGTAAGTGTGACAGTGACGAAATAAAAGCCAGTTTTACGTTTCTAATTCTTTATATTTATTCCTATAATTATACATTTTTTTTTTCTACAGACAGTCTAAGGAATAACAAACTTATTTTAATAATATAAATACAAACCACACTGTTGATTTTCTATGTTTTATTTGTCACAACCAAATATATTTTTCTTAAAAAATAGACAGCATTTATCATCAGAGAGATAATTTTTTTACACCTCTAGAAATTAGTTAGTTTGACTAGACTAACTGAAATTGTATCAAAATTTGTAAGAACCTGCCTACTGCTGGGCAAAATACAGGAAAAAATACGAAGATTATAACCACGCTTGTCCAACGCGAGGTAGCGATTTAAAACTTATAATAACTGAAGTTCAAACTTATTTATTTATTTAAACTTCATGTACAGTAGTGGTACTCGTACATAGGCAGACTTAATGCAACAAGGCATTTCCTACCAGTCAACATTTGGGTTAAAATTGACAACACTGTGGAAACAGAATGAAGTATCATTAAAATTAAGTAGGTACTTATATTTATGAACTAACTAGCGACCCGCCCCGGCTTCGCTCGGGTAACAGTATTTCTCCACTATTTAATGGATGTCATTATACATATAAACCTTCCTCTTGAATCACTTTATCTATTAAAAAAAACCGCATCAAAATCTGTTGCGTAGTTTTAAAGATTTAAGCGCACATAGGGATATAGGGACAGAAAAAGCTACTTTGTTTTATACTATGTAGTGATAAATATTGTGATCACTGGCAACACGCACACGCGTGCACAGCAGTGATGACATTTGGCACTAAAACCTGATCGATTATAATGGGCCTCATCAGAAGGCTTACAGTCACCCAAAGGGCAATGGAATCCTTCTGCAAAGCAGTAATGCTAGCAAAGGAAGAGGCCGACCGTATCAGGCAACTGCGCCCTCGCCGCCGCCGGGATTCCGATCCCGATTTCCGGCCACCGTAGACGCGGGATTGCGGACGGCGAGCTATGGTTAGCTCGCTGTCCGACCGTCCAGACCGAGCCCAAGACGTTGACGGCGCGCATTGTTCCCGCGCACCTCAAGGAGTTGTCAGCAACATCAGGGGCCTAGCCGGGGCGAAACCTACTGGGGCCAGGTTTATCCGAAAGGGCAAAAGGGGGAATCCGAAAATATGCTCGGTGCTTCCTTGCATAACCGCGTCAGGAATAAAGATATCCGCAGGAGAACCAAGGCCGACGTAGCCAGAAGAATCGCCAAACTAAAATGGCAGTGGGCAGGGCACATTGCTCGCAGAACGGATGGTCAATGGATCCGAAAGGTTCTAAAGTGGCAACCTGGTGAAAGGCGCGGGGATGCGGTGGATGCGAGACGCTCAGGATCGATCGTTGTGGTAACGCTTGGGGGAGGCCTATGTCCAACAGTGGACGTCTTTCGGCTGAAATGATGATGATGAGTTGTCAAAAATAAATCTATACATATAATAAATCTGTAGAACTTTTTAGTTGTGCGCGCATCACATAAAATGTACGAAATCAATGTAGATAACTTTTATACGTTAAAATTGTGTGTAACTTGATATATTACTTTGGTTTTGTTTTATTGCTATTGGTTGACTTCATCGAAAGATATACTACATTAATAATAATAAAAATATTCCACAACTATCACACTACGCCGTCAGTCCCAAGCTAAGCAGAGCTTTTGTTATGGGTACTAGACAACTGACAAACACACTTAATTTTTCAATACAAACATATTATAGATAAATTACACCCTGAAACAGAACAAATGATCATGCTCATCACATAAACATTTGTCCTGGGTGGGAAACGAACCCACAACTCCGGCCTAGCAGTCAGGGTCACTAACCACTAGACCAACAGGCCAGTCAATTTAAAAACATTCATTGACTGTTACACGGTCCGAAGTTCGTCGGGTCGGCTAGTTGAAATAAAAAACTGCAAACACTGCTTTAAATATCATACGTATATATTATTGCTATTAGTTCAATTCACAAAGGTTGGCAGGTAATTATCTTTATTTTTATAGAAAGTATGAAGAAAGTTTACCGTTCATGTAGAACTGGTTTTTTTTAAAACTTCTTCTAAAAACAGTTAGGTTCTGAGAAATATGGTTATGATAAACCAAAACAAAACCCGTTTTCTAGAACTAATCGATTTGGCTATAAATAAAAAGTATAATAGTTTGTTGTGCTCGAAGATCTTGCTGTTTTAAATAAGACGGTAAGATACTCGAGCATATTATTCTATCAACTTCTGAAAAGGTTATCTGTGGTCTTAGAACGCATAGGGCAAATAAAGTCTGACATCTTCTCGCTCCACTCTAGAGCGTGAGAAGTCATTCTAGAAGGCGCCAGTTAACCTTGAAATAAACTACATTGACCTTTTCTTAATATCTCTACGTAGGTGACCGAAAAAAAAAACATGAACTGCTTTTCATTACTAGATCATGTATGTAAAGGATCACGATACATGTCGATTTAAGGCAGCTTTGTCTCTTATTCCCATTTTTTTAATTAAGAATGTCAACAAATGTAGGAAGCTCAATGACCTTTATTTCACGTTTCTCTGGCACCTACCTTAGATGGTTTCATTTTCATTAAAAAAAGCTATACCTTATGTCTATGTCTGAGTATGGTTTACGCACTTAGTCCTATGCGGACCATTGTACGTGGGCCATGGTGGCCATAACCTTAGGTGGGCTTATTCCAACCAGCCCACCTCTCTCCAAAAACAGATTAGACCTCTCAGGTTTTTCAGGGCATCTATGAGAAAATTCGGGGATCCTAAGGTTCGTGTGCGTATTTCAGTGACACCTGTGTAGTTTAGGAGCTCAAGCGCAATTGTCTCCTCCCCTTCCACGCATTCTTTGCACAGGGGACTGTCTGTGATACTTATTGTATGGAGAAGCTGTACCCCATAGTTCACCCTAAGCCCATTTATCAAGCTATAGTTGTTTGTACAAATCAGGGACTATTAAGCGTCATACAAAAACCTATGACGCGTTTTGATATCGATTCTTCATTCTTATAGCGATTTGACGTCAGGAAACATCAAAACATAACGTGATGTCAGAATTTTTGTGTTTTTTTTTCTCTATATTCGTGATATATCATAACTAACACTTTTTGTATTGAATTTTGTATCGTTTATTTATTTAAACAAGTTTATTAACACAAGGAATATAATTATTTTGTAAAAAAAAATTGCCATATATTTGCATGTTTTTTGCAAATGCGAGTTTAAAAAAATATGCGAATATTCGCGAATGCGTTCCATTTCATTCGTTACATCATTAATTCCTAATTTTCAGAGTAGAGCAGCATTTTTTTATATAAAAAACAATAAGTATCAAAAGTGAGCATGATATAGAAAATTTATAATGAACATGTTTATTATTTCATCTTACAAGTTTCTTAAGACTAGAAATAAGTGCCTCTAACCCTTCTAGTAAAGAAATAACGATAACCTTTATTACTTATTTAGGTTACCATTCGTGGTGTTAAGGAATGATCGACTCTAGGATTTTGATTTTGCAAAAATTCACTTATTTTACCTTCTTAAAAGTTGAATGCCCGAAAGTCTTTCCTTACTACTGGCCTTTTTTTTTGTCGACGGGGAAAATCATCATTGACGAAACCCGCTCTTGGGTGGAGCGGGAGACAGTGTCAGAGTCTTACTGACCAGAAACCCCGCGCCGTTCCTTCTAGCCTTCATACCGGGGCTCTAGTTTCCTTTCGGATAACCCCGAACCCGGTAGGCTTCGACCCAGATGGGCCCCTCCTGTTGCTGACAACTCCTTGAGGCGCGCGGGAACAGTGCGCGCCGTCGACGCCTTGGCTCGGTCCGGACAGTTACCGGACGATCGGGCAGCGAGCTACCCATGGCTCGCCGTCCGCGAGCCCGCGTCTACGGTGGCCGGAAATCGGGATCGGAATCCCGGCGGCGGCGGCGGGGGCGCCGTTGCCTGATACGGTCTGCCTCCTCCTTTGCTAGCATTACTGCTTCGCAGAAGGAGGCGACCGCCTGCCACCCCTACTCGCTCCGGACCATGGCCTGAACCAAGGCCCGGCGCGAGAGGTCTCCGCCGCCGATCGCCCCCACGAGGACACGGCGTTGCTCCGCCCAAGCAGGACACACCTCAACTGTGTGCTCCACCGTGTCCTCCGGGCGTTCCGCACAGTGGCGGCACCCGGGCGTCTCTTCCGCTCGAATCCGATGCAGGAACCTCCCGAACTTGCCATGTCCGGTGAGGACCTGCGTCATGCGGAAGGTAAGGACGCCGTGAGGTCTTTCCAGCCACGCCTCAAAGAGGGGACTTACCGCCATAATTGTGGCGTGCCCAGCACTGGGTTGCGATAGTCGCTGACGCCATTTCACCGTGAGATCCCGCTGGAGCTCTGTTCGCCATACCTCGACCTGTCGCGGTAGTGGACTTTCACCCCTGCGTTGCATCTCCACGCGCTTATCGTGCATATGTGCAAGGTCTGTTGCCTCCAGATCCCACGGTGGTAGGCCAGCCAGAAGGCTCGCCGCTTCGCGGGAGATCGTGCGGTAACCCCGCACCATCCGTATTGCCACGACCCTCTGGCAGGCGTTCAGTATGGATTACTACTGGCCTAAGAAAGCTTCGGTTCTTTGCGTTTTATATATAACCATAATCATCATCATCATCATCATTTCAGCCGAAAGACGACCACTGTTGGACATAGGCCTCCTCCAAGTGTCGCCACAATGATCGATCCTGCGCGTCCCATAATAACCATAATATTTAAAACAAATTACAATGTTAAACTGTTTATAGATTAATTAAACCTGACTTAAATAATGCACGAGTTTATTTAAATATACGTTAAACGGATACAATATATCCGGATTTTCCTGTATGTTTTTCCCCCTGTTATATTCTATCTTGAACACTATATATTAAGATTGTAACCTACTCCTCCTATCGAAATATTCTCGCCACAATTCCCTATTACTCTTCAATATTACAATATATACACTTAAAGCTAATGTATTTATATACTCTAACACTTCTCCTAATATATCTATAAATAAAAACTTAACAGATAATAGTTCTAAAATAAATGTTAATACTATTATATTACTAAGCACAAAAATCATAGTAGAAATATAGAATCGACGCCACTTACTAATAGATGTTTTCATACCAGAATCTCTGGAGCGGAACAGAGAATATAACACAGATACATAGATAATAAAATTCATAGTCACTGGTATTAACAACAGAGCTTTGGCTATAGGAATTGTAATTATTTCCCTGGCATAATACAAATGCAGTAACCAGCCGGATAAATAATACAAAGACATTGACACTAGAGGTACACCCCAGGCAAACAGGCTACTTTTTAGATATCTCCTTCGAATATTGAGATTAAACACTTTCACAAAATCCACATAAAATACATAGCACAACACTAGTAGCCATCCGTGGTGAGATAGCGCACAGTATAGTAATATCGTCGATGGCATTAGACGCAGTGTCACATTTCGTGGCCAAATGTTATTGGTAAGCAGAGTTGTGGACAACGCAAACACAAACAAACGCATTGTATTCGCGAGGGTCCCACTGAGCATCACATAGTTCCTGAAGTGGCGAAACTTTTTGATGAGGCACCACGATATCACTCCGTATATGAACGTACAGAATGTTGGCACGAACAGACTCCAAGCTATATAGCTTAACCCTTTCATGCCAACTAGATCTATGAAGCTGCCGGCAGGTTTGGTGCCGTTGTTGACCATGGTGAGTGTCGCGTGCGCAGGTTGGCGTGTGACCAGTACCGCTACACGTCCGCGCCGATTCGCGTCGCAGGACGTTTTAAAGCAACTTAATATAGTAAATTGTTTTATGTAACTTTGTCTTAGCTACTTCCAGTCTCGCCGCGAAGCAGGTTTATGTTTTCTATGATTATTAATTTCATAACTACATTCATTTATGAGTGTAATTTATCTATAAATTGAGTGACTGGCCTGTTGGTCTAGTGGTTAGTGACCCTGACTGCTATGCCGGAGGTCGTGCGTTCGATTCCCACGCAGGCCAAATGTTTGTGTGATGAGCATAATCATTTGTTCTGTGTCTGGGTGTAATTAATATAATATGTATGTATTTAGAAATATATAAGTATGTTTATCAGTTGTCTACGTCTAGTACCCATAACACAAGCTCTGCTTAGCTTGGGACTAGACGGCGGCGGCGTTGTGTGATAGTTGTGGAATATTATTATTATTTATTTATTATTAGAAACACCACATATTTTTATTTTTTTAAATATGATAGAAAAATATTTAATACATTTCAAGATTGTTTGAAAATAAAAATACAGGTATAACAAAACATACGTCGAGTAGATAATATAAATGATAATGTTAAATGATATTTATTTTGCTAATAAGTTTAAAAAAACAAAAAAAAAGGATTCGCCGCACACTGTTTTTTTTTTTTTAAATTGTCTTGGGTAAAAATCATCCAAATGACATCCCCCGCCCTTGGGCGGAGTGGGAGATAGTGCCAGACTCTTACTGACTAAAAAACCCACCCTGCTCCTTTTTGCATTTCATACCGGAGCCGAGCTGACCCTGGCCCCAGTAGGCTTCGACCCAGCTAGGCCCCTGGGAGCTGTTGCTGAAAACTCCTTGAGGCGCGCGAGAATAGTACGCGCCGTCGAGGACTTAGGCTTGGGACATGGAGCTACCCATTGCTTAGCGACCGCGAGCCGGCGCCTGCGGTGGCCGGAAATCAGGATTGGAATCTCGGCGGTGGCTGGAGTGCTGTAAGAGCCGTTGCCTGATGCGGTCAGCCTCCTCCTTTGCTAGCATTACTGCTTCGCAGAAGGAGGGGACTGCCTGTCGCTCGTTCTCGCTCCGAACCATGGCCTGTACCAAGGCCCGGCGCGAGAGATTCGCCGCCACCGATCGCCCCCACGAGGGCTCGGCGAAGCTCTGCCCAAGCGGGGCACACCTCCACTGTGTGCTCCACCGTGTCCTCCGGGCATTCCACACAGTCGACGCTACAAATCGTTGCTGCTCGCTTCTTCTGGCCCACACTGGCCACTAAATGCCATAATACGCTTCTAGCGCATTTAAACTTTCTTCGGCGCAACACGTTTTTCTTCTACTGCGCGTATGGGTTAAAAGAAGTAGCAGCTACCATCCAGAAGTGGCTGTCACGTGCTTCAGCTGTCTTTGTGGCCGCTTTTAGCTTCTTGTGGAGGCGTTTGTGGCTGTGGCATGTGGCCCGTGTAAGGCGACCCTCATAACTTTTTTTTTTAATTTTTGATAGGCTCGCGTTTGACCACCATCTCACCTGATGGTATTCGATGATGTGGTCGACGATGGAGCACGCTTGCCTAAAAATAACCTATTCACTCTTGGCTTAAAGACTCCCAAGTTGTAGCCATAAAGAAACTTGAAATTATTAATTTCTCAATTGATTGTTGAAAGTTCAATCACGTGTAAAATTATTCAAACTTTCTCAAATTAAAATATCAATCATGGTTTTCCTATATTAAAAAGCATAGCACTTACCAACTATATTTATCATCGCCATCTTGTAGCAGAATATTTAAAAATATGTGGTTTGACCGCTTTTAAATTGTAAACGCAAATATATAATGTGGTAAACCAGTTTCAATAGTCCATTTACATTTGTCACACGAAAAAAAACCATTTACTTGAATAAATATATGTCTCTAACCTCTACAATTTTATAAGTTGTCGATGCCAGAAGCATGAATTACCGTAAGGGACATTTTTACGTTTTGCGTAAAATACCCTTACATATACCCATACCCTAATAATCGTAAGGAATATTTTTGCATTTTAAGTCAAAGTCCCTTACGTTAATTCATAATTCTGGTATCGTTGGGTGGAAGGTAATTCTCCAACTTAAGCTCGCAGTTTGGAAACCCTACCGTAAGTACCACCTAACAATCAATGAATGTAGTACTCGTATGCAAGGGTATATCTTTCGATATAGACAATCGAATGCGATGAAACAAAGCCTAAGTAATGTATCAAGTTACACACAATTTTAATGTATAAAAGTTATTTGGCAGCTACAGTGATTTCGTACATTTTACGTGATGCGCGCACTACTAAAAATTTCTGCAGATTACAGTCAGGGCAACTAACTACTAGACCTTGGGCGGAGCAACGCCGTGCCCTCGTAGGGGCGATCGGCGGCGGAGACCTCTCGCGCCGGGCCTTGGTTCAGGCCATGGTCCGGAGCGAGGAGGAGTGGCAGGCGGTCTCCTCCTTCTGCGAAGCAGTAATGCTAGCAAAGGAGGAAGCCGACCGCTCCAGGCGCCTTCGCCGCCGCCGCCGCCGCTGCCGCCGCCGGGGTTCCAGCCCCGATTTCCAGCCACCGTAGACGCGGGCTCGTGGACAGCGTCCGGTAACTGTCTGAACCGAGCCAAGGCGTCGACGGTGCGCACTGTTCCCGCGCGCCTCAAGGAGTTGTCAGCAACAGATGGGCCCCCATCTGGGTCGAAGCCTACCGGGGTCGGGGTTATCCGAAAGGAAAATAGAGCCCCGGTATGAAGGCTAGAAGGAACGGCGCGGGGTTTTTAGTCAGTAAGAGTCTGACACTATCTCCCGCTCCACCCAAGAGCGGGTTTTGTCAATGATGATTTTCCCCGTCGACAGAAAAAAAAACTAACTTCTAGACCAACAGGCCAGTCAAGTGAGTACTTACTAGGTATTCGAGTCAATACTCGAGTCAGCCTGACTCGGCAGATCTCTATACACAATTGTACAGAAAATTACAGTGACACAGAGGGCTCCTTAACGAGTGCTCCTTTAGTTAGGGAAAACCGCAGCATACACATAGGTAAAATCAAAAAGGCTATACGTAAAATAAATTTTCAATACACTTGCTCATAAAGTGACTCTTATTGCAGTGCACTTAGTATATAATGGCACTTGTTACCAAACTGTGACATTTTGATTACCATTACGCAATAGTGCTATAATGTGGTTAAAACCTTATTGTTCAACCTCTCCACCGCCATAATTTTATAACAGATTTTTACCGCCACAAAAGTTTACTAGTTTTAGAGTTATTTTCTTCACAAGTGTATTGAAAAACGTCGTATGAGACAAGTGAGTAATTAATGATTACCGTTCTCGGCTCTCTTAAGACCCTCGCCATGGCTCGGGTCTAAATACCGCCTCAACGGTAATCACTAACATTACACACTTATATCATAATGTACTATTGAAGTAAAATTAAGACACAAATATATCATATTCATTTAATTATACATATAAAACCAAAAAGCTAAGGTTAAAAATGAAAAATGAGAATTTTTACTGTTGATAGATTCACACTTGACCACTATCTCAAGTGATGGTAAGCGATAATGTGGTCGACGATTGAGCACGCTTGCCTAGACATAATCTATTTACTCTGGACTTAAAGACCCCAAGGATGTAGCTATCAGGAAACACAGACACCGGCAGGGAATCCCCAAGGCCACTTCTTAGCACGTACAATAAATTTAATGTTCACAAAACGTTTTGCACTTACGTGGGCGATTTTCACCATTAAACATGGCGCTGGTTATTATGACCAATGGTCCAATGATAGAACGGGCCTTTTTTTTCGGTTCCCACCCCGTTCCTTCTAGCCTTCACACGGGGGCTCGAGCTCCCTTTCGGATAACCCTGGCCCCAGTAGGCTTCGACCCGGCTAGGCCCCTGCTGTTGTTGACAACTCCTTGAGGCGCGCGGGAACAGTGCGTGCCGTCGACGTCTTGGGCTCGGTCCGGACAGTTACCGGACGATCGGACAGCGAGCCACCCAATGCTTGGTGTTACGTGGCGTGGCACTAGTGTAGCTCTTCAAGTCTAGTTTCCATTTAATGTATGGAGATCGACGCGCTCAGATCGGCTTACGTGGCAAACGTATACGCAATGGAGTTCTATCTTGATGCTTGGCATTGGCGTACGTATTGAACTTTAATTTTCTCTTTCAATTAGATCATATAGTCGCTTGTTGGCGGCAAATTATCAGCAGCAGTTTTGACGGCGCGATTGGAGCAGTGGTTGAGCGATGAGCTGCACCTTGCGTGTCGCGGGTTCAATTTCCGAACAGAACAAATGTTTTTTTATTGTTTAAAGTTTCACGCTTAACCGCTATCTCACTTGATGGAAAGCGACGATGCGGTCGACGATGGAGCACGCTTACCTAGAAGTGACCTATACACTCTTGACACTTTTAAAGATTCCCGGGTTGTGGCTATTAGGAAACACAGATTCCGGCAAGAAATTCCACACCTTAGCTGTACGCACAATGAACCAATTAACTACAATATTAGATAAAATGTGTCCCCAAAACGTTTTGTGCGTGTAGGTGGGATGTCCACCACATGGTGTCTAGTGTTTATATATGTTTGTGGACGCATCCACATTACATGAGTCATTAGCCATAGTGTGGGACAGCGTTTATATAAAAAAAACTACATATGATATTGGAATTTGTAATAATCCTCTCTTTTCCAATGTCCGATAAAACTAAACAATTGTTCGAGCTAGCCTTAAGGTAGATTGTAAGTTTTTCTTGTTTTCTGTACTGGGCGATCGCTAAGCGACAAAGCCCTTTAATTAAATAATAAAAAAAAAATATATAAAAAAACTTTAAATATTTTCTTGTCTTCTCTTATTTAGTTTTTTTTTCTTACACTCTACATATATCCAGATTAATCTTTGGATCTTTCTCTAGGTGTCATATCTTTAATGTCTTTGACCTTTTTTTCAGATCTTCTTTTCTTCCACCTCTCTCGTTCCTTAGCTTTCGCAACTTCATATGCCACAGGATCAGATTTTATTTTATCTCTTCTCCTTTGCTCGCATTCCCTTTTTTGCCTTCTTCTCTCTTCTTTCTTTTTTTCAGGCTGATTACCCGCCATATTCTGATAATCAAATACTCCACAAACCTAATGAAATGAAAATATAATAATATAATATTCCACAACTATCACACAACGCCGTCTAGTCCCAAGCTAAGCAGAGCTTGTGTTATGAGTACTAGACGACTGATAAACATACTTATATATTTCGAAATACATACATATTATAGATAAATTACACCCAGACACAGAACAAATAATCATGCTCGTCACATAAACATTTGTCCTGGGTGGGAATCGAACCCACGACCTCTGGCTTAGCAGTCAGGGCCACTAACCACTTGACCAACAGGCCAGTCAATAATGGTTTATAACAGTAACCAATCATATTTTAAGTCTTGGATCAGCACTGAGCACACCATGTAGCTGGAGAGGTGCTAGGGCGTCACCTTCCGCATGACACAGGTTCTAACCAGACATGGTTAGTTCGAGAGATTCCTGTTAGCATATACCGAGAGCAGTGGTAAGTGCCCCGACTTACGAGTTCACGGGATCAAACCCAGCCAGGCGCATTACGTTGTGTAATTATTCACCAACCCGCACTGGGCCCGCGTGGTAGATTACAACCTATTCCCTCTCCTAGAGAGGAGGCCTGAGTCACAACAGTGGGAATATTATAAGGCCGACTATGCTATGCTATGCTATATACCGTGTACCAAGTTTCGTCGAAATCCGTTCAGCTATTCGAGCGTGAAGAAGTAACAAATTTATACATGCAATCTTTCATCTTTCAACGAAACGTCATTTTTTACATAATATTTATTGTCTACATACACTTACTTTTGGCTTACGCTATATTATCCACGGAGCAGCTCTTTTAAGCTTTCCTGTTTACCACAAAATTATGATTTACTTATGAAAAGCTATACACAAACAGAATTTTAAGAACTGACATTATTATTTTTCAGTTTGACAGTTTATGTGTTGCCAAATAAAAATATAATTTACCACACACATAATTACTAAAACTGTTAAATTTGGTAGAAATACCAAAAAAAAATAATTGGGGACCTCCGCAAAAAAAAAAGTCCTTGAAATGGTGATCAAATTGCATTGTGTTGTTTTATGAATTTGATAAAAAAAAACGGGATTTCGTTTAAAAAAAACAGTGTCTTTTAACAACAGCAATGCACTCAAGTCGAAAAAACTATCATTATTATATCTAGCCTATACTGTCCCATGCACAGAAAAGATTAAAGAGATTAGAAAGGAAACACTTTCCGATTTGTACTACAACGAGTGTCACCGCTTGTTTCCCACCCTTTTACTCTACCACAGGCAATAAACCAATACGAACGCGCATTAAACAAGTAACAGACCATGCTCACTTAGATTGCAATTTTGCTAATGGTAGTTGAACTGGGCATTGTCCTACTTTGTGGCACGCCTGCCCCGCCCACAAAGCAGTTAACCTCTTTCATTTGTTCTCCACGGCTGGGCAAAGGCCTCCCTCCATTCCTTCCAATGTTTTCTGCTCTGAACCACTTCTTACCAGTACCTCAGTAAGACATCTAAGTCGTCTCTCCTCCTTCTTGGCCGACGGCGATGTCAGCACCAACTTTGTGTTTTAAAGGCCCATCGTTCGATTGGCATGCGGCAGGTATCGCACCTTTGGTAGAACACGGGCGTAATTGTAACTGTGTATTAATAGTTTTTAATATTTGTAAACGATACACCTAAAAGAATATAGTATATAGTTTATGTCATACAAAGCAGAACAACCTTAGAACATTATTAACATAGCTAGACCACATTAAGTACAAAAAATATCTTAAAATGACTCTCCTGTAAAATTGCAGTTTTTGCAATTTTACAGGAGAGTCATTTTAAGATATGTTGAAAATATATGTGTTTTATAGATTCATGAACAACATTATCAAGTATTGATTTTTTCGTGCGATTAATACTTTTGTCTAGAAAAATATAATTTAGCATTTTCGCAACTTTTCTCTACTCCTTCGAAACGGTTTGAATCTTTAGAAACATTTTAATACATAAAAATTGGTGGTTCAATATTCTTCAAAGTGAACATAGCATGTTTAAATCAATCAATAATTCGCAAAGAATATGGATTTAAGGTCAGTGCAATTAAATGCACAGATACTCGTACTGCCGCGTAAGCGAGTACGAGTGTTGTGTCCATTTAATTCCGGCCAGATGTTCGAAAGTCTATAAACTTTAAGCCTTTTTTTTTCGGTGGGCAAAAATCATCATATGACAACCCCTGCTCTTGGGTGGAGCGAGAGATAGTGTCAGACTCTTACTGACTAAAAACCCACCCTGTTCCTTCTAGCCTTCATAACGGGGCACGAGCTTTCTTTCGGAAACCCTGGCCCCAGTAGGCTTCAACCCAGCTGGGTCCCTCCTGTTGCTGACAACTCCTTGAGGCGCGCGGGAAGTGCGCGCCGTCGACGTCTTGGGCTCAGTCCGGAGAGTCACCGGACGATCGGACAGCGAGCTACTCAAGCCTCGCGCATAAACTTTGAGCCTTGTTAACGATTTGTTTTGGAGCGGAGTATAGTGTTTCGAAGAAAAAGTATAAAAAGTTAATTTTGTGTAAATTGAAGACAAGTGTGACACTTTAGTCACCCGGTTTTAAGATTGACCCGAAAACGTCACACTAAGTCACTGTGCATTCTGACACCAGAAGGTGCGGACGTATGTCATGGATATCAGTCAGTGCTAAAACTGCTCAAGCGACGTTAACCATGATCGATAACAATAGAACTATAAGTCCTTCTTTTCAAGTATTATCAGCGTACGTGGGTGATACTGTGTTTTGCATCATTGCCTGGGTTCTATTCGTACTGACCCTAACAACAGTCATATACGGAGTGACATCGTGGTGCATCATCAAGAAGTTCCGCCATTACAGAAACTATGTGCTTCTCAGTGTTATCTTTGTGAATATGCTGCGACTATTAGTGTATAGTTTGAACCAGATTCTGCCTTATGAATCATTGGAAAGTTTTGAAGTGTTGCGTTTCTTACCTTTATTTTTGTTGTTATATTTTTTGCTATCTTACTATTGCTGGTTAGTAGTGTTATGTTATATTTTTTACGTGGATTTTGTGAAAGTTTTAAGTTTTGACTTTCGACGGAGGTTCCTAAAGAGTAATTTATTTGGTTGGATTGTACCATTTGTTATACTAACCTTATATTACTTTGTTGGATGGTTAGTTTTATACGACTCAAGAGATTTCATTACAATTCCTATTGTAGTTTCAATGTTATTAACACCTCTAGTACTTAATTTTGTTATTTACTTAACAGTAGTATGTGCTTTGTTCCGTAGTAGCGAATCTGGAGTGATCATATCTACTAACAAATGGCGTCGTTTCTACATTTGCACCTTAATATTTATTTTTAGCAATATTTTAGTAATACCTATGTTGTTCGTAATTTTAAAAATATCGTCTGTGTCTATTGTAGTGATCATAGATGTAGGTGAGTGCTTGAATACAATAGCCTTGAATGTGTATATAATTGGAGTAAAGAGTAACAGAAAAATATGGCGGGGTTTCTTAAACGATAGGAAATTAAGACAAGAGCATTTAGAAGTGCAGTGATGTCATTTCTTTATCAGGTCACATGTTTGAGGATAGAACGAGTTGTGATAATGTCAGTGAACCAGTTCTGCAAAGCGACCTCTAAAGCTGCGTTTCCACTGCCGCAGAGATGTGTGGAGTTGAGAAGAGCGGAATGTAAATTGGCCTATCAGTGCTCAAAATCTCCAATCCGGATTGGAAATAGTGTAAGTGGAGCAAATTGTAGTTGAGTGGACTTGCTAATCGTCATCATTATTTATTTTGACCGGAAACGTTTACTGCTGGACATATACCGCTCTCAAATGTCGCCGCAACGAACAGTTCTATGTATCTTGCTTCCATCGGATTTCCACGCACTTTTAAATAAAACACGCAGCCACGAGGCGGACCGAACAGCCCCCCCAAGTTACAACCTTTTCGCTTAAGTCGAACACCTCGAGTTGGCCACGCTCCCGATTCTTTTGTTTTGACCACGTGACTGAGCGTTGAGATGACGTCATTCCTGTACATTTGAGTTTTCTACTAGCGTTAACGATTGCAGATCATCAACGTCTAGCCACGTTGTACGGGTACAATACTGATCGGAGAGCATGAAGCGAGCGTAGCACAGTACCCCTAGCCAAGTTGCTAATCTGCTATAGTTAACGCTAGCAGAAAGCTTCAAATGTATGGGAACGAAGTCGTATCAACGATTAGTCATGTGGTCAGAACAAAAGAATTGGCGGCAAAGTCAACTCGAAACGTTCGACGCAAGCGAAACGGTTGTAACTTGGCTAGGGGGGCAGATCTGCTCCGTTCCACGACGCTTCAATGGAAAGACTGTTACATTTCGTTGTTCTTCTCAGCTTCTCCGGCCAGTTCCGTTCCAATGGAAACGCACTCTTCTTCAACAATATAAAACTGTATTCAAGTTTTTTTAGTGTGTTGTTTATGCAGTAGTTATTAATATCTAAAATAAAAACTAAATGTGTTTACAACTTTAGGTATTGGGACAACCTACTTTATTGGTTTATTGGAATTTTTTGATAGATTTTTTTATAATTGTTATAGGTTTCAAAATATAGACAATTTTCTGCCCAGAGTGATGTTGTATTATTCTTATATCCTATTAAAACGTAAACATTAGCTTCATCTTCCCTGCCTTTGTCTCATTTTTATTCTTTACTAGCTTTTACCCACGGCTTCGCCCGCGTTTATTAATATACTTCAATTCCTCTCCCCTTTTCTTCCCTCTGTCTCCCCATTTTTTTTTTTTTTTTTTAATTAGCCTATGTCCGTCTCCAGGGTGCCAATTATCTCTGTACAGTTATTTAAATTTTTCACATAAATTTTGAGGTTATGTGAAAAAAGTGTAAACGCAAAAGTTGTAGATCTTTTTACTATCTACAACTTTTGCAATTTAAATTTTTACATAGGACTTGTAGTTTTGTCGAAAATCGAGATAAACATGTTTTTTACCCTTAAAAACGCACACCCATCCATTTCCCGACCTCAGATCACCCGTATTTTTTTTCCTTTCATTTTTGATATATTATCCTCCTTATTCAATAGGTTTCATCCTACTATGATGTTACTTCACTTTTTACCATTTTCAACGGCTTCAGCACTGGTCTACTAGATAATTTCCAAAAGATAGCTGTGTATCCAAAATATCTAGAGAAAGATGTGAAATAACATCACATGAGCGGTTGTATGAAAATGTACATCGAAAAGAACGCTCCTAATTCATAAATCCCCAAGCGACCACCGGTGGCCGCGCATCTATTGTCTTAGTATTGTGTTTTTAATTGACGGTATCTGAAGGGTTAAGGGGATGCAACTCGACACACATTTTCACTGTTTTTCATACAATCGCTCTTACCCGATTATGACGTTATTGCACATTTTTCATTAGATATTTCGGAAACATTTCTCGTAATTTGTAGATATTATCTAGGCTTCTATTAAAATCAATTTCTAAATAATCCAGTAAAAACCTCTGAAAATCAGCTATTTTGAATGAACTTTGACACTTCATAATTTACTCAAAAATGTAAAAAGTCAAAAAAGTTAAACTATTGAAGCCTTTCCAATTTTATCAAGATTTTAAATGACGACAATTTTTTCAAAAAGTTTTATGGGTCAAAAAAAAAACAGGTTTTTCCTGGAACAAGTTTTGTAAAATATTCGAGTAAATCACGGAATTACTGAATGCTAACAGAGTTTTCAGGCGTTATCTCAATTTATTTTGCGTTGTCTTTTCGTCAAAAATCGCGTTGGATTGCATTAGACGAGTAAAAAAAAGTAGTAAATAAACATAGCAACATGCTAGATGTTAACGATAAGCCAGTGAAAAAGCAGCCTCTTAACACGCTATGACGCGTGTTTGAGAATTAGCAATTCTAGTACTATTTTTTTAAATATAAATACTTAATTTTTGCAGATAACTACGTCACAACCTGGAATATGGGTCGTAACCGAAACCACGGTCAGGCCTCCACGTGGTTCATTTGTTTGCCTCCCGCCCTGGCCTCTATAGCGGCCATGCCCTTGACTCGCCCAGCCGCCCGTACTATCCACACACGAATTAACTGCCACTGGCGCCACTACTTGTCTCTCTCTGTCACGACTTGCGAAAAAGAGACTAAACACCGTTACCGCATATTAATTGTTCTCGATGAATGACGCATACTGCCGGGGCGGTCAATGACATCATGCTTGAATAGAAAATTTGAGATAATCTCTCCATAGCTATGCTTTATTTATTTGAAGTTTTTTTTTTACTTTGAAATGAAGAAACAAAGAAAGAAAGAAAGAAATAAACCTATTTTATTTGGTATACACGCAATGTAGAAACAACATGTAGACACAAATGATTATAAAAAAAAAGTCATCTAACAATGTGTGTCTCACGGCTGCGCCAAAAAACCCTAATATTAAAAAAAAACGCGTTTCTTGTACGGGAGTTTTTTTTTTTATTTAGCAGACGGTTAGATCATGTCCTGAAAAAAAACATAGGATGCTTTTGATCCTGGGAGTATGTTTCCTTTGAATTATTTTCTACTTTCAGCGGGCAAACCAGCTAACAGAAGCTGCATATAATTAATAACTTAAATGTATTTAAATTAATATTTGAGACAGTAGATATTAATATAGAATCTTATTTAAAACATTGAAGTTGTCTAGAAGAGGGTAAGAACAGCTCTTAAATTTTAATTTTAAAGTATAATTGCCATCTTGATAAAATTTTGATAAATATAATTAAATATTGTATTTAAAATTATAATAATATTAGGCACATAAAAAATTGCTAAGAACAAATGAAAAGCAGATTATTTTGCACATACACTTATTTATTAACTTAATTATATAGATAACTAGCGAACGTTACAATTATTATCTATGGAAGAGTATGTTTGTACCATTGTTACATCATTAAAAATATATTTGGTGGGTAACTAAGTTTATCTTCTAAATTAGAGGTCAATAATTATACAAAAACTATTTCTGTATATTATCTTACATACGTCTTTAGCTGACTCTATGAGTGATATGTAATGTAATAAATAGATAAATATAATTAACAATCGAATATTTCAAATGTTATGCTTGAACTAATTAATATAATTAATCAATGAATTACGAATGTGTTTACCTATTGTTATATTTGGCAGTATTAGAATACAAGGCTATTTTATAATTTTATTTTTTAAATTAAAGGTCAATTATACAAAACTATTTCTGTATATTATCTTACTTACTTTATGAGTGATCTGACTAGACCCTTTGATCTCTCAACATAACCCCTGCCTCCGGCCCCGACGGTTTATTTAAATGATCTCGCCATAATTTCCAATTACTCTTCAATACAATAACAAACACAATCAATGCTATTATAAGCAAATATTCTATTATCTCTCCAGTTACATCAGCGGCCAAAGATTCCTTTTCTAAAATTATCGGAACAACAGTAAATAAAACCACATTGCTGATTAAAAATATAACAGTAGCTATAGTAAAACGACCACAAAAATTGTTCTGAGATGTCCCACAGATTAGGCGGCATATAACTGCTATGTAGGTGATAAAACTCAAAACTACAGGTATTAATATCAATGACGAAGCTATAGGAGCATCAAATATATAGGTAGACTTATCCTCAGGCATATTATAAAGAATAGCTCCTACCAAAGCATATAAATGCACAGTTAGGAACGGTAAACCCCACGCAAACAAGTTACTCCAAAGGTATTTTTTACGAACATCATAATGGAACACTTTTACGAAATCCACAGAGAAAACAAAACACAACACTATTAACCAATACTGGAACGTTGACTGTAACAGCACTAAGTAACACATCATGATAATATTAATCACTGCATTATTTTCCGCTACTTCATCGGTAATGAATCGGTCAGATAACCACATCAGTAACATCGTTAACATTTTCGCGACGAGAGCACTGAGAAGGACATAGTTTCTGAAGGTACGGAACTTCTCGAGGACACACCATGATATCACTCCAAATACAACCGTGATGACAACAGCCACGAAGAATATCCAAGAAATAGTGTCTGTAACGGCTTCACCAAGGATTCCACTTAAGTTGTTCAACACTTCATCGTCGACTTCTGCCATTTTGAGCGTCGCGTGCGGCGTCTATGGCGCTTTGTTGGTAAGTGTCGACGCCTCTATCCGGCACGCCTAGAAGCGCCATGGCACCAATTTTATTTTTATCGTCACGTCGAACAAGTATGCAGATTAACTGTCCAAACTATAAAATGCGAACCTGAGTAGTATGAAAAGCAAATTTGGCTGCGTTCCAATACAACAAGGAAATACGTAATGATAACGCATATTTTTTTTTTAATGTTTTTGGTCATTCATTTCTTTTTTTTTTCTCCTCGTTGAAGAGTGTTTTAGTTTGTGTGGGCAGGGCAGGTTTTATTCAGATAAAAAAAGGTATTTAAATAACTCGTGGTTCAAAATCGCTTTTTATTCAGTAGATGATTATTATTTGAATATTAAACAGACATAATTATTACTACGTTATGACCTTCGAACATTTATTTGATCTGTAACTATTGGCGCTATTTATAAATTTTGTAATCATCATCATCATATCAGCCGAAAGACGTCCACTGCTGGACATAGGCTTCCCCCAAGCGTCGCCATAACGACCGGCCCCGTGCGTCACGCATCCATCGGATTCCCGCGACCCTGACCAGATCGTCGGTCCATTTTGTTGGAATTTTGTAACCAATAAATCTTAAACTAATTTAATATATTTGTATGTGCTAATAAATTAATATGATTGACTGTAAATTTTATTATGTTTGACTTATGAAGTAACGACTAAAATAAAGACAATGATGATATGTTGTGATACTAATAAAATGCATATTTTAAAAATATTTGCTAGACTTGGTATATCGAATATGGTGAGACTATAAAATGATTACCATTTTATTAAGTTCCTATATTCTAGCAAAAACTAAATTTAATAAAATTTCATTTAATTTTAAAATGACTTGTTAGTAGAAGTTCAATTTGTTTCTGTGATTGGATGGGGTTACTTTTAACCGACTGCGAAATAGGGAAGATATTACAAAGTCGTTTGAAAATTTGGTTTGTATCCTGTTAGTAAGATCTTTGCCAGATGTTAACCGAATTCGATGATGTATATTTTGTTTAGACGTATATTTTCGTTGAGTAGTTTCAAATGAATATTTGAGATAAACTATGGCACTCTTTAATTTTTTTTTTATTGTAGCGAACCTTCTGATGTTATTGCGATCGCATGTCTAATTGGTGTGAGCGCTCTTATTTCCGCAATTACGTTCAAATTCCAAATAATTAGTGTAATTTTTACTACGTTTACGTTTAATCTTGTTGACTCTTTTTATATTGGATCAAGTTATAAGCAGAGGGCGGAATTAGGTAGAGTTATATACAATGCGTTCCAAATGGGAATAGGATCGATTGCATGTTTAGGAAGTAATTTTTTAAACTAGTGCTTGACTGCGATCTCACCTGATGGTAAGCAGTGATGCAATCTTTGATGGTGAAGCGCACTAATTTATTAAGAGTCTGAATAGATTCTTAATATGTTGGATGTTTTTTTGCGCAACTAAATCAACCTTATCGCTCATAACGTGATGTGTGTGTTTGTAAGTTACTTAAGTTAAGTTACTAACTTCTAGATTAAGTTTTTTACTAACAAATGGACCTGTATTGTCTTTATAAACTTGCTTTTATACGCGGCTTCGCCCGCGTTTATTAATATACTTTAATTATTAATATCCTTAATTCCCCTCTTCCTTTCTTCCCTCTTTCTCCCTCTCTTCTCACTTAAAAAAAAATAGTCTATGTTCGTCTCCAGGGTCCCAAATATCTCTGTACCAAAATTCATCAAAATTGGTTTTGCCATTTAGGCGTGAAGATGTAACAAACAAACAAACAAACTCACTTTCGCTTTTTTAATATTAGTAAGGATTATTATTAAATTGTGTTTGCGTTTTTTTTACTCTTATATTTTTTGGTGCTTCAACTTTACCATACAAGTAATAGATATATAAGATAGAGCTTGCGGTTACCATGAATTATTATTCATTACACCCATCAATCAAACCATCATCATCTTCCTGCTCATGTCTTTAATAGTAGGTACTGTGACGGATAAGGTTACATGCATGGGATACTGAACCTTAAAGGTACGGGCCCACCGCGGCGCACGCTGTGCACGGGCACGCGGCACATTTTAGCTGCGTGTAATAATTTGTTTGACAATGTGGGTTTACGTTTCCACTGGAGTAGGTACACGAAGACCCTTCTGCGAAGCAGTAATGCTAGCAAAGGAGGAGGCCGACCGCATCAGGCAACGGCGCTCTCGCCACCGCCGTCGGGATTCCGATACGATTTCCGGCCACCGTAGACGCAGGCTTGCGGACGGCGAGCCATGGGTGCTGTTCGACCGTGCGGTAACTGTCCGGACCGAGCCTAAGACGTCGACGGCGCGCACTGTTACCGCGCCTCAAGGCGTTGTCAGCAACAGCAGGGGCCCAGCTGGGTCGAACCCTACTGGGGCCAGAGTTATCTGAAAGGGAGCTCGAGCCCCGGTATGAAGGCTAGAAGGAACGGGGTGGGTTTTTAGTCAGTAAGAGTCTGACACTATCTCCCACTCCGCCCAAGAGCGGGGGTTGTTATAAGATAATTTTTGCCCACCGTAAAAAAAAAGCCTACTGGGGCCAGAGTTATCTGAAAGAGAGCTCGAGCCTCGGTATGAAGGCTAGAAGGAACGGGGTAAGTTTTTAGTCAGTAAGAGTCTTTTGAGCGGAGCGGGTGATAGTGCCGCTCCGCTCAAAAGCGGGGGTTGTCATTGGATGATTTTTACCCACCAGAAAAAAAAAGGTACACGAAGGCCCATGACTATCTATAGCGTGGTACGGCACGCCGAGAGGCTATGCACGTGCCTCTGCAATCCACGGACACGAACTTCTCTGCGGGAGGTGTGTGACTGAAAACTGCGCTGCGATAAGAGAGGTGTGCATGGTCGTGGGTCACAGGGCCATTTGCCTGGCCTGTTGGTTTAGTGGTTAGTAGCCCTGACTGCTATGCCGGAGGCCTTGGGTTCGATTCCCACCCAAGACAAATGTTTATGTGATGAGCATGATCATTTGTTCTGTGTCTGGTTGTAATTTATCTATTACTATGTATTTAGAAATATATAAGCAGGTTTATCAGTTGTCTAGTACCCATAACACAAGCTCTGCTTAGCTTGGGACTAGACGGCGTTGTGTGATAGTTGTGGAATATTATTATCGTGTTTTCTAGTGGAATGGTAGACCCACGTCGACAGTGTTGAGCTATGTAGCCGCCTATTCGAGCAACCCATGCATGTGTCAATGACGTCAATTTAAGCGTAGCCTCTCCGTGGGTTGCAGTGGACTCAACCAGATACATTTTCTAACAAAGCGAAGCTTAAGCGATTATCACACTGCCACGCACCCCGCAGCGGAGCGCGTGAATGCGTGTTTCAACGTTGCTTGCATAGTATCTCCGTTTGTATAGAAAACACGCACAGTCCAACACACTGAAAATGTATCCACGCGCGTTCGTGCACATCACGCGCCTACATGCAGAGAAACATGCACACACGCGCGTGGGTGCGGGGCAACAACAGTTTTGTATGAAATGAGTAGTAATTTCATACAAAATCTTGAAACTCACGCGCGTACCCACGCCCCCACGCGCGTGTGTGCATGTTTCTCTGCATGTAGGCGTGGTAGGTTCATGCAGATGCATGAACGCGCGTTGCACCTGCGTGAATTTACAAAACGCACCTACGCGCGTGAGTGCGTAAAAAACCCGCACGATGATCTGCACTCACGCAAGTACGCGCGTAGGTGCATTGACACACAACATGCAGTGTGATAATCGCCTTAATATACGTGCGTAGCCTCTCCGAGCGCCACCGTGAGCCCACGCCTTTAAGTAAGTTGGCAGGAAACATTTCCGTCTGCTTTTTAAGGGTCATGCTAATTTTAATAAATACGCTTGAGCAAGAAAATATTAACATTGTTTAGGCCTAGACCGTTAGATCCATAGTAGCATTGATACGTGTTGGTTTACAACATAATAGTATACGTTAGATTACGTGGTTATTATTATCAATTCATAAATTGACCACCCACGGTCTTGTAGCTCGCTGTCCGATAACTGTCCGGACCGAGCCCAAGTCGTCGACGGCGCTCACTGTTCCCGTGCGCCTCAAGGAGTTGTCAGCAACAGCAAGGGCCCAGCTGGGTTGTAGCCTACTGGAGCCAGGGTTAATTTCGAGAGGTAGCTCAGTCCCGGTATGAAGGCACGAAGGAACAGGGTGGGTTTTTAGTTAGTAAGAGTCTGACGCTATCTCCCGCTCCTTCCAAGAGTGGGGGTTGTTCCTACGCTTCTGGATATATTCTGCCACATGAAATGAAAGCCTCCCATAAATTGGCATTGCTCACTGTGATTGAAGTTACTTCAGATGAATAAATATATCAGACAGAAGCAAGGTTGCCACATTGCAGAATAAAATGAAGAAAAAAACATTGTCTTTGAATTTTGATTTGGTTATAGATGTACCTGTCATACTGTAATATTTTATGATCTCTTTTTCGGAAAAGATTTGCTACTGACTAATGCTTTTTATAATTAAATCATTAATGAGATTCGTAAGGGTTTTTTTTTTACATCATATCTAAAAAGTGAATAAACAAACGATATCCTTATTATGTTTTTCTTTTAATCAGAAGTTCGTAAAAACTTTGAAGAACTAAAAAAAATAAGGAAGCCGTTGATGTTTTAGAAAAAAAAAAACGAATAGGTAATAGTATAATATTTTTACAATAAAATTATACAATAACAAGAAATAAATACTTAGAATCTATCTAAGGTAATTTACAGGTATAAGGTAAATCTTTGCAAACCGGTTGACATTATTATCACATTAGTCACTATAATATTATAGAGGCGAAAATGTCTAGAATCGGACTAACATACCTATAGGATTACATTTCTAAAGGTACATCTTTTAGTATTTTTTTCACGTGGGCAAAGCCGCAGATGGCAGTTAGTCCATGTAAATTAATAACAAGATATATCTTCTACGGAATAAACCAGTTTTATTTCCCTCAAGGTTCTTATAACATCATCTCAATTGAAGAGCGACTTGTTTAGATCTTCTTTTATTTAAAAATTCGCGCCATACTTCCTTGTTACTTTTACCTAGAATAGTATACACAGACAATGCTAACGCATTTACGAGTAATCCTAAATTTACTAATACAATTATATAAAAATCCTTTACTTCAAATATTTGCAGTAGAGCAGTTAGCGTTAAGACATTACTAAAACCAAACACTAAAGTACATATGAAGAATCGACGCCATCTTTTAGTAGACGTGCTTGCACCAATTTCGCTACCACGGAACAGAGAAAACACTACTCTTAAATATAGAATAAAATTGAAAATAATAATCAATATTATTAAAACTACTACTAAAAACATTGCAATTAATGCTGGAAGAGCTGTATCAATTATGCCATTAACATTAAGTAATACTGGAGTAACATAAAACAAGAAAAATGTTGCTATAGGAACACCCCAACAAACCAGGCTACTTTTCAAGTACCTTCGGCGAATATCCATGCTAAAAACTTTAACAAAGTCAACATAAAAAATATAGCACAAAACTAGTAACCAACAATTGTAAGACAGTAAACAACACAGAAATATAGCAAAACTAAAAATACTTAAACTTGGAAAGTATATCAAAAGTTTATCAGGAAAGGCCATGAAAAACCACATTAGCAAATAAAGTATGTCTGCTAGACAGGCACTGAGCAGCACATAGTTCCTGTAATGGCGGAATTTCTTGATGATGCACCATGATATCACTCCGTATAGGACTGCAGTTAGGGGCAGTACGAACAAGGTCCAATAAATTATAAGGTATATAATGTCACTGGGGTATCTTGATATAACGTTGTCGGTCATGACGTGTGATCGCGTGCGCAATTGGCGCGCTAATGATCTTGTAGACTCGCGTCTGGCATTTACACTGATGCACGCCACATAGCGCTATGTAATCAAGTCGTTACAACAGTTTTTGTTCCTGTGTTACAAATCTCGCGTACGGTTTCTGAGTTTAAGTTTCTGGGTCCAACTTTATTGTATATTTTTTTAATTTCTTATTTTTCTTCAAAAGTAAAATGTTCACCTTCGTATCTTTAACTTCGATGTTCCTTGGTAGGACGATGTTAATCTTGTGGTGTAACGTTAAAAACTAACGAAACATCGTTTGAAATAATAGCAGTCTAACCAGTTTTACTATGTAGGCGTGTACAACATTCTTATTATTTCCTTTCAAAGGTTGTTGACGATGAAACATGTAATTTTTATTTTTAGTACCGTGTTGCTCGATAGATGGCGTTAAGGTCGATTTATAAGTCGATATCGTTTGCTTACCGGCGTTTGTATAAGGGTATTCAGATGTAACTCGAATAAAGGCTACCAAGTTCAACCTAGATCAGGACACAATAGTGGTTTTATTTACAACCTTGTAGTGTTCACAATCAAGTAGTTCAACATATTACCATCTCGGTAGTAAACATTGGTCCATCGACCCTGGATAATACCCAGTAGTACTGTGTAATATTTTTGAGTTAGTGCGGCCATCCTTTGGCCGATTCCGTCGTACTCGCAGTGGATCGCTGCAGCAAGAGTACCGGACACCCAGCAGAAGCAACGTCCAGTTAGGGCGGCTGCTGTGGATGTTTTTAGTTCAACAAGACGCCACAGAGGGCGCCACCAGTAGTACCAGCCTGTATCGCCAGTCAATACTTCGGGTCTCAGCGGCAGCTTCGTCGGCAAGGTTGACGAGCTCGGTTCGCGCTAGCAGCCGGGAGTTGAAGATAGCAGTGACGACACAGAGGACTACGTCATCAGATCAACTTGTGTGTGTGAGTGAAGTGAAAACGTGAGTACAATTATTTACATATAAGTAACATTGGAGCAGTCGTGTGATCAAGAAACATTTTGCCACGCAATTGTGAACTCTATTTTATCGAAGATTTTAACTTTAACATTTTTTAACTTAGTTTTAAAATTGTGTTATGTTAGTTTAGGACTTAGGATAATTCAATAAAAAACGAGGGAACGCGGAATCTATGCCCGATTTCTGTCAGAGTGTATTTTTACCGACTTCCCAAAAAGGAGGAGGTACTACGTTCGGCTGTTTGTATGTTTTTTTTTTTTTTTTTTGTATGTTTGTTCGTCGAATACTCCCCGAAATGTGGACGGATTTTCAAAATTCTTTTTTTGTTCGAAAGTAGATAGTTCTGAGGTGGTCCCATTATCACCAAATTAGGATCTGATGATGGGATCTTGGAGAAATCGAGGGCAACCTTCAAATTTTATAGGCTCACTTACACTGATTTTCGCATATTTTATGAAGTATCTTGTGTATTTGCGTATGGTCGTCACCATCTCAGGTAGCTGGGCTGATGATGGAAGGTACAACTCCTTAACAGTAAGAAGTTACTCGAACAGGCAAGGACTGTTTTAGTAAATTGTTTTGATGTTTGATAGGGCATTTGCCACATTTGGTCTCATGATCATCAAGTCATGACCTGATGCTGCAGTCAGGATAGTCTGCAGAGTACCTAAGTCCTCGACAACAAACAGCAGATATATCGAGTTTAGGCTCATTGAAAACGGCTCGATGTATGGATAAACGTACTGCTAATAAAGAACACCGAAGTACATAGAGACCTGATGCTGAAGCCAGGAGCATCAGGAAAAGTACAAACCTTGAAATTACAGCACCGTAGTCGTGTTTGGGCTCATTTTAAACAGGACTAAATTTTAAGTTCATTGCAATGTTGACATAAATCTGGCCTGATGCTACAGCCGGGATTATCAGCATCTAGTCTAATGACTGTTTGAAAGAAGAGGGGGAGAGGATATATCGAACTGATCTGATGATGAAGCCGAAAGGTAAATTAATGTAATCTAACCGTGTTTGGGATTATTAGCACCGTTATGAGATGCGCTCTGACTATAAGGTATTTAAGTTTGACTGAGGGGTACTTTTTAGTGGTGGTACCATAACTAAAAAGTGTAAAATAAAAAAAACTTTTTACAAAAAAAATATAACCGACTTCAATGATAAAAACACTGAAAAGTATCAAATAACTTTAATTTTGGAAGTCGGTGTTAAATAACAAAGAGACTAAACTATTATAGAAACACCGACTTCCAAAATTAAAGTTATTTGATACTTTTCAGTGTTTTTATCATTGAAGTCGGTTATATTTTTTTTGTAAAAAGTTTTTTTGTTTCAAACACTTGTAATTTTTTTTGCAATTTTTGAGACTTCTTTTATTTACTTAGTTGGATAACAAGACTTTGAGTTTGAAAGTTACAATTTGGTCGTCTTGACAGCTAAGTTTAGATTTGTTTTAGATTAATTAGTAAGTTAATTTTAAGGAACACATACATTACATATTACACTGACTTTATTGCAGGCTATTGTTTACATTTTACGCTCGTTTCAAATTATTGTTTTGTTTCTTGTTAAAGATGGAAGGTAAAGTTAATATATTGAAAGACCTTCAAACCGTGATTCAAAAGGCTTATACTAATTAAAAAAAAAGTCCGAAAGATAGACTTACGTTGGAATATTTAGAGACAAGGCTTGAATTATTGGAAAGAGATTGGTCGTTATTTAAAGATACCAAAACGCAGGTTTATGGCGCTTTTAAGTTAGAAGATATAAGTCAAAAGGTTGTTGACATGTACGATGCGACCGAAGATGTTTATATAAACTGTAAATGTTTAATAAAATCAGCACTAAATAAAATTGGTGTCAAAGCACCACTGCCACAGGATAGTGGAGCTAACAATAACTCATTCAAGCCATCTAATTGTTTCGTAAAGTTGCCTAAAATTACGATTCCAACATTCTCTGGCAAATATAGTGAATGGACAACTTTTTATAATCTGTTCACATCATTAGTTCATAATAACACCTCTTTGGATAATGTGCAAAAGCTGCACTACCTCAAGAGTCATCTTACTGGGGAAGCTGAACAGCTAATAAGGCACACGCCAATCACAGATGCCAACTACAGTCAATGCTGGGCTCAATTAGAAAAACGTTACGCAAATAAAAAATATTTAACCAGTTGCATCTTAAAAAGATTATTCAGCCAAAAACGCCTTCATGCTGAATCAGCTTCCGCATTAAAAGACCTATTAGATACTACAATTGACTGTCTCAACGCCCTAGCAAATTTGGGAATTGATGTGAGCACATGGGACGTTATGATCATACATCTAGTCACGTTCAAGCTAGATAACGAAACGCGTAAGCAATGGGAGTTCAGCGTTTCTAACGACTCTAGTAACGACTTACCCACCTTTGAACAATTTAAATCTTTTATCGAAAGTCGTTTCCGTGCCTTAGAATGTATAGAACCAAGAAAGGCAGTGACTCATCAGGGCAATACTAGTTCACAGGCTCATAGTTCAAAAGCAATGTTAGCGACAAGTTCATCGAATATGCAGTGCGAATACTGTACGGAATCCCACAAGCTCTGTTTCTGTAAGCAATTTGCAAAACAATCTACAGAAAGCAGACGCGATTTCGTCGCTAAAAATAAAATCTGCTTTAATTGTCTAGGCAGCAATCATACAGTACGTGATTGTAAAAAGCAGACCTCTTGTAGAGTTTGCAAAAAGCGCCACCATTCGTTACTGCACCTCAACAAAGAGTCAAACGACGGTCAAGGTCAAGAGGCTACAGCAAAGCCCGCTGTCGACAATACTAGTCCTTCGACTAGTAATGGTCAGATAGTTGCGTGCTTGTCTACTGGCCACTCCAGCCAGCCCTTCAAACCCAGACAGGTTTTATTAGCCACAGCGCTAATAAAAGCCGAGTCCAAGACGGGTGAATTTTATACAATTCGAGCGTTATTAGATCAAGGCTCCCAGGCGTGTTTCATCACAGAAGCCACAGTACAATATCTCGGGCTGAAGAAAATCCCAGTCCGAGGCTTCGTCTCCGGTTTAGGAGACAATAGATCAACCATGGCGAAGAGCATGGTAAATTAGACATTTAAGTCCACAGTTGAACCAGATTTTCAGTTTAATATTAGCGCTTATGTTTTAAGTAAAATAACATCCTACTTACCTGAGAGAACTGTCAATACAAGTTTGTTGGATTGGGTTGATATTGAAGATCTGTGTCTCGCAGACCCTAACTTCAATACACCCAATAAAATAGATATTCTCTTGGGTGCAGATGCTTTCTGCGGCATAATAAAGGAAGGCGTAAAAAGGAATCCATCTGGTACTATGATCGCACAAAGCACCACTTTAGGTTGGGTACTTTCAGGTGTAGTTAACTTAAGTAGTAAGACAAATTATGATACAAAGAGGATAAATGTACATTGTGCTCAGTTCAATGAAGACGATATTCTGAAGAAATTTTGGGAAATAGAAGAACAAATTAGTACAAAAAAACTATTGAATCCAGAAGAGCAAAAATGCGAAGAACTTTATATTAAAACAACGAAAAGAGATGATACAGGCAGATACATTGTGCGGCTACCATTCCGAGACGAAGATCCTATGTGTAAGGGTGGGCGTTCGCGTGAGATAGCTGAAACAAGATTTAAATCATTAGAAAAGAGATTAAGTAAAGACATTAGTTTAAATGAAAAATATAAAGAGGTAATTAATGAGTACTTACAGTTAGGCCACATGAAACCTGTAAAAGAAGATGATACAAAAAAGAATCAAGCAGTATACTTACCACATCACGCAGTGATAAGAAATGACAAGACCACGACGAAGGTTCGTGTGGTATTCAATGCTTCAGAAAAAAATAAAAACGGAGTTTCACTAAACGACACCCTCATGGTAGGACCAACTCTGCAAGCAGATTTAAGACACACTGTGTTGAAGTGGAGAGTACACTCTATTGGGATTGTGGCGGATATAGTGAAAATGTACCGTCAAGTCAGAATAGCCGATGAGGATGCTATCTTCCAGCGAATACTCTGGCGAGAGAGCCCCGAACAGCCAATCAAAGATTATGAGCTAGTAACGGTGACCTTCGGAACAGCCTCTGCACCATACCAGGCAGTCAGAACGCTTCATCAGGTAGCATACGATGAAGGCGACAAATACCCCCTGGCATCAAATAAAGTTCTAAATTGCTTTTATATGGATGACCTGATGACTGGCTGTAGTAACATAGTAGAAGGCGAAGAAATCTGCAAACAGATGACACAATTATTAGCAAAAGGTGGATTTACTTTACAGAAATGGAACAGTAATGAACAGCAATTATTGGATAGAATAAGCTCACTGGATAGAAATGAGGTAACAGAGAAAACAGGTCAAATAAACATGAAAAATGAGGATATTGAAAATGAAGAAAAACAGGACATGATAGAAAAAGAAGGTAAAACTGAAAATAAGGACATAGAAATTAAGTTAGATACTACCATAAAAATATTAGGACTTACCTGGAATCGCCACGAAGATGTGTTCCAGTACACCGTACAGCTTCCGCCTCCGACAACAGCACCTGTAACGAAGAGATCAATAATATCAGACATAGCTCGTTTGTTCGACCCATTAGGATGGTTAGCTCCGACTGTGGTTGTAGCAAAGATATTTATTCAAAAATTATGGCTTACCGGCGGCAGTTGGGATGAGGAATTAACTACAGAATTAATAACAGAATGGAGTATTTACCGTGAAGAATTGTCGTTACTTACCCAAGTTAAAATACCTCGTTGGCTTGGAACACATCCAACTGATGAACTAGAGTTGCATGGTTTTAGCGACGCGTCTAAAGCAGCATACTCAGCAGTGGTGTACTTGAGGATAATTGACGCCTCAGGCAAAATTCGTTTGTCGTTAGTGATGGCAAAAACAAGAGTCGCTCCGATCAAGCAAGTTAGCATTCCTCGATTGGAGTTATGTGGAGCTGTTCTCTTAGCAAAGCTATTGATAGAGGCAGCAGACGTCCTAAATATTCCGAAGCAACAGATCTCAGCTTGGACCGATTCGACTGTGGTGCTTTCATGGCTCAACAGCCATCCGAGTAAGTGGAAAACATTCGTTGCGAATCGGACCTCTGAAATATTGGGTTCCATGAATTCATCTCAATGGTTCCATGTGTCTACCAAAGACAACCCAGCGGACTGTGCTTCAAGGGGAGTCTTACCTAGTTTGTTAATTGGCAATGAGCTCTGGTTTTCAGGACCTGCATTCCTAAAAAACAAAATAATTGAGTACAAAAAACCTAAGAATTTAAAAATAGATTTAGAACAAAACACAATTAAGGCACACACAGCTATAGTTCCAGAACATATAGTTTTCGAAAAATATTCTAGTCTCAGAAGGCTAGTTAGAATAATTGCATATTGTAGACGATTCTTGAAAAAGGTCAATTACGACAGTAAACATTTAAAACACAAGGAAATAGAAGCGGCATTAGAAACCTGTATAAAGAAAACGCAGAAAGACGCATTTACAATAGAATATACACAAATAAAAGAAACAGGTCATTTAACACTAAAATCAAGCAAACTGAAGTCACTCTGTCCGTTTATCGACAACAAAGGGATCATGAGAGTTCAAGGACGGATTAATAAATCAAATCTGGATGAAGAAGCGAAACATCCAATAATTCTCCCTCATGCAAACCATCTGACTCGTCTTATAGTTGCTGAGGCTCATGACAAAACTCTGCATGGCGGTCCTCAGTTGATGATGAATTTTTTACGGTCAGCTTATTGGATTGTAGGTGTTAGATCACTAGTTCAACAACATGTTCGCAAGTGTGTTATTTGTGTCAAACAAAAAGCTAGTGTTAAAACCCAGCTGATGGGCGCTCTCCCATCAGTTAGATGTACACCAGCAAGACCATTTCTGCACAGTGGAGTAGACTATGCCGGACCCATAAATATAAGAACGTCGAAAGGTCGTGGCCATCGTTCATACAAAGGCTATATTTGCCTTTTTGTATGTATGGCCACACGCGCTATTCACCTAGAAGTCGTCAGTGATATGGGCACACAGGCATTCATAGCTGCCTTTAGGCGATTTGTCTCTAGAAGAGGTCATTGCGCAAAATTGTGGAGCGACAATGGCACCAATTTCGTGGGTGCTTCTAGAGAATTAAAGCAGCTGGCGTCTATACAGCCAACAATAGCAGAACACCTTGAAGCGAACAGTACTGAATGGCATTTTATCCCGCCTCACGCTCCCAATTTCGGTGGTCTATGGGAAGCGGGTGTAAAATCCGTCAAGTTCCACCTTAAAAGGGTGATTGGCGAGTCTACACTTACGTTTGAGGAGATGACCACACTCCTGAACCAAGTAGAGGCATGTTTAAATTCGCGTCCGATGAGCGTTATAAACTGTGTTAATCCTGATGAACCACTGCCTTTAACCCCTGGACATTTTCTTATCGGAGAGCCGATAGTCAATGTGCCAGACAACAATCATGATAATTGCAATGTAAATTATTTGACTCGTTGGCAATTTGTACAAAGGATGGTGCAGTCTTTTTGGAAAAGATGGTCACATGAATATCTTTCGAGTCTTATGAATAGATACAAATGGTCAGCCCAAGTTCCAGAACCAAACATTGGGGACATTGTTTTGATTAAGGAAGATCATTTGCCGCCCAGTCACTGGTTGTTGGCTCGGGTTGTGGAAAAACACCCAGGTGATGATGACATAACCCGTGTGGTCACATTACGCACCAAAACGTCTATCATTAAGAGGCCAACTTCCAAATTATGCATATTACCCATAGAAATGGGTTCCATGAATTGTTATTTTACATTAGTTTTAGTTTTTTTTTATTACATTCCGTGTTTGTAAATTGCACAATTGTATTGTATACCATTTTGTTTAACTCTACCTTTTGAAGTTTACATACCAGTATGAGTTTAGTATTAACTGTTGTTTAATAAGTTTTTAAACACTAATTGTTTTTAGTTATAAGTTCACCTTTTTGTTTAGAGAACAATATAAGAAGGACATTCTGTCACTAAATGTCCTTGGCGGCCGGTATGTTGACGATGAAACATGTAATTTTTATTTTTAGTACCGTGTTGCTCGATAGATGGCGTTAAGGTCGATTTATAAGTCGATATCGTTTGCTTACCGGCGTTTGTATAGGGGTATTCAGATGTAACTCGAATAAAGGCTACCAAGTTCAACCTAGATCAGGACACAATAGTGGTTTTATTTACAACCTTGTAGTGTTCACAATCAAGTAGTTCAACATATTACCATCTCGGTAGTAAACAAAGGTCTTTCGTCTGAATGTCTTATCAAGAAATTCTCGCCATATCATTCGATTACTTTTAACAATAATTATATAAATATTTAATGCGATTGTGTTCAAGTATTCACCCAATTCTCCTATGACATCAATTACCAAGATCGTATTTGTAATATTTCTGGTAAAGCTGTCAACACTATAATATTACTGAGTATAAATATTAAAGTAGCTATATAAAATCGACGCATTTTGTGAGAAGATATATTACCAGTCAGACTACCGCAGAACAGGGACTTCAGAACTACAATATAAATAACGAAACTAATGGTCACAGGTATTAATAAAATTGCCATGGTGAAAATACGAAACATGTTATTCGTAATAATAACTCTCGAGTTATAGACAAACATGATCAATTCAACAGCAAAGTATATGAGAGCTGCTATACAAGGTAAACCCCAAGCAAACAGGCTACTCTTAAGGTACCTTCTATGAATGTCAATGCTGAACACTTTTACAAAATCCACGTAAAAAGTATAGCACAACACTAATAACCAGCAATTAAAGCAGAGTGAACAGAACATTATTAAAAATGCAGGAATTACTGTAAGGACAGGATAGGTCATCACTGCCTCTTCAGTAAGTAGACCGATACACAACTGGAACACGGTAAAACGTAGTAGATTCGCCACGATCGCACTGAGGATCACATAGTTTCTGAAGTGACGGAACTTCTTGATTATGCACCATGATGTTACTCCATAGATGGCTGCTGCCAGAGTCAGTGCGAATAATATCCAAGCAATGATGACCATTGCTCTTTCGCCGACAAGTGTCACAAATATTTGTGGTTCATCCACACTCATGCCGGTGTCGTTGTCGGCCATGATGTCCGTCTGCACACGCGATCCGTAACACGCGTCTATGACCTTACTAACAACAAGAAGCACTACTTGAGATAGGTATGTTTTTATTGTAGAACAAGTTTGAAGTAACTGTGACGGCAACGGAGCACCGAAAGACGCAAAATTAGACGCATAAAGGAGTTATCATGACGTGTTAAAAAGCCAATCATGCGAGCGAGAAAGACGGATGAAGTTATACAGCCTATATAACTCCATCAATCCTATATCTATCCGTTTGATAGTTCTGTTTAGATCGTAAAATGGATCGTGTTAGGAGCTCATGGCAGCACTGCAGGATCGGTGTATGAGGCCTGTGTCACCAGTGCACTTCTTTCGGTAGTAAAAGTTTAATTCAAAATATTTTATTTCACTCACCCTACATACTGGCCTAAATTTTAACCTGAGTTTTGGAGTGGTTGAAGCGATGGCGTTATGGAAGAATATGTACGTTGGACAGAATCGGTCCATAAGGCCAATATAAAATCAAGTGTATACACATATACACTTTAATATATATATACATAAAAAAACTGAAATACTAAATAAACTATTTACATAAATATGAGAAAAGTACGCTCAGGGGTCAAAGTACTCCTCCACATCGCTGTCATCCGGAGCCTCTCGCGCCCGGCGGCGGAGACCTCTCGCGCCGGGCCTTGGTTCAGGCCATGGTCCGGAGCGAGGAGGCAGGCGGTCGCCTCCTTCTGCGAAGCAGTAATGCTAGCAAAGGAGGAGGCCGACCGCATCAGGCAACGGCGCCCTCACCGCCGCCGCCGCCGGGGTTCCAGCCCCGATTTCCAGCCACCGTAGACGCGGGCTCGTGGACAGCGAACTATGGGTAGCTCGCTGTCCGATCGTCCGGTAACTGTCCGGACCGAGCCAAGGCGTTGACGGCGCGCACTGTTCCCGCGCGCCTCAAGGAGTTGTCAGCAACAGGAGGGCCCCATCTGGGTCGAAGCCTACCGGGGTCGGGGTTATCCGAAAGGAAACTAGAGCCCCGGTATGAAGGCTAAAAGGAACGGCGCGGGGTTTTTAGTCAGTAAGACTCTGACACTGTCTCCCACTCCACCCAAGAGCGGGTTTCGTCAATGATGACTTTCCCCGTCGACAGAAAAAAAAAATACCAGAGGCCTACCCACCTTCCACGGTACCAACGTCATACCATCTGGTCTCTTCCCATCGTCACGTACCAAACCATTTGGTTCTAATACGGCAAGTAATTTTGCAGGTGACAAGAGCTCGACGAATAATATCGTTGATGTTAGCGTGTCGTGGTATGTGGCCTGAGCTCCTGCAACAGGACAGGCCATGGTGTCCCAGACTGACGACAGCTTTGCTGTCACAGTGGTACCGATATAGAGCAATATCGGAGGTATACACAAGGCTTTTTATTTGTGGAAATTGGAATGTTTGAAAAAAAAAAACTTCAAATATAGTTGCGAAAATGTATTTAAAAAGATACAATTCTAGGTAAATGTTTTGGAACGGAATCAATGCACTAAAATTCACCTTGTTTACATACATTAAATAATCACAAAAATGGTTGGTAATCCAAATATTTTTATAAATCTACAGAAATTATTAAAAAATTTAGGACCCACGTGAAATTTAATAGTCACATTTTTTTAGAGTCAAGTACCTGTATGCATTTTGTATATTATGTAGAAAAAGGGTGATTACTAAGATGATAATGAAACCAAAGGATCATTGGGACTTCCTACTGGCAGAAACTAGAGAATTATAATCGATGATATATAGAGGCTACAGAAGGAATTTGAAACTTTTGCATAAAATTTTTCAAAATTATTATTTTCCTTGTAGCTTAACTCAAGGTCAATCGTCAAAAAAAACTAGTTTAGACGTTATTCGTTTCTGGTTTTATAAAAAAAATCTTTAGTAGATTTCAAGCGAATATATCTTATATATTACTTCTACCTCATTTCAAGTGACTTTATTTTCAATTTCTTGTTTAAAAATTCTCTCCAGATTACCCGATTACTTTTTACTATAACTATGTACACTGCCAATGCTATTGTGTTTAAATACTCTCCCAATTCTCCTATCACATCAACAATCAAATTCTCTCTTTGTAATAATTCAAGCAAAGCTGTCAACACAATGATATTACTTAGAATAAAAATTAACGTAGCTATGTAGAAGCGAGTCCACTTGTTAGTAGACGTACTACTTACGATAAGAGCATACAAAACTATTACATAAATACCAAAACTAATCGTGACAGGTATTAATATCAGAAACATACCACCATGGACAGTGATAATTTCTACCGAATTGTAGAGAAAAACTAAATATCCAATAAGAATATATAAAATCACAATTATAAAAGGTAGACCCCAGGCAAACAGACTACTTTTTAAGTACCTTCTATGAATATCAAGACGAAAAACCTTAACAAAATCAACATAAAATATATAGCACAGCACTAGTAACCAACACTGAAATGATATCGTAAGAAATAAAAATACGCTATAAGGTAATACACGTACTATTAGTACGTACTGTAGAATTTCTTTAGTCCAAAGAGCAATAGATATATGAAACACTATAAAACGTAGTAAATTTGTTATGATCGCGCTGAGAAATACATAGTTTCTGTAATGGCGAAACCTCTTGATGATACACCACGATGTCACTCCATATATAGCAGCTAGCAGCGTGAGACTAAATAGAACCCAATGAATAATATAGAACACAGTTTTACCACTCAGGAATACAAATTTATTAGGGTTGACGGCACTATTATATTCACTGTTGTCATTTATATTGGTATCGTATCTAATATTGTCGTTTAAAATTATGTCGTTGGCAGCCATGTTGAAATTCGCGTACGCAGTTCGACGCACTGAAGTCACGTCTACGCCGATATGCGCCTCGCAGGGTTATGATAGCTATTTTAGTTTTTCATATGGTAAGACCAGTTTACAAAATTACCATCAGGTGTAGTAGTGGTCACACGTCTACATCATTCTCTTCTGACTGGCCTGTTGGGCTAGTGGTTAGTGACCCTGACTGCTATGACGGAGGTCGTGGGTTCGATTCCCACCCAGGACAAATGTTTGTGTGATGAGCATAATCATTTGTTCTGTGTCTGGGTGCAATTTATCTATACCTAATAAGTATGTATTTAGAAACATATAAGTATGTTTATCAGTTGTCTAGTACCCATAACACAAGCTCTGCTTAGCTTGGGACTAGATGGCATTATGTGATAGTTGTGCAATACTATACTATACTATATTTTTTGTATATGCGAAACCCGAAATACGTGTCTAGTATTTTCATGTAAAGAATCTATGTACAAAAGAAAAATCACAATGTTAAAAGCTTATTAGGTTGTTCGCACAAATACATGGTCGCCGGGCCATCGGGGCAACCGAAGAACCCTTCGGCTTTGCTCTCCTAATGCCCGCTATGGCCAGTGTTCTGCGTAGTGTCGGTGGTGTCCAATTAGTGACCTTTTTTTGATATATTCAGGAAAAAATATAATATGGTATAAAAATTATGCCATCAAAAACATAACTAGTAAAAAACCAAGGCAACTCAGTACTTCTACCGTAAAAAGTTGTGAGATTCATGTAATACCAAGTCGGTTAATTTATTCAGTCCGTACTCTAAGGATCTCAATGACCTTTATTGACTTGCCAATCAGACTAAAAAATCAAATTACAGAGAATGGACGAAAAAAAAACGTGTTGCGCCGACCCCAAATAAAACGGGAAAGGGCAGGAAGATGATGACGTATTATTTGTGGTATACAAGCAATTTCCACTTGGACAGCTTCCGCAGGCAAAGTATCCATATATGTTCAGACGTTCCAAAGTCACAGTAAACAATAAAAAACACAAAGTTAAAAGTTAAGCGCTAATTTTTAGTTTTCAAAAGTAAAATTCCTACTCTAAACACAAACTTTTGTTTTAAAAAGTCAATCATTTCATTTAGAATAGAATAGAATAGAATAGAATAGAATAGAATAGAATAGAATAGAATAGAATAGAATAGAATAGAATAGAATAGAATAGAATAGAATAGAATAGAATAGAATAGAATAGAATAGAATAGAATAGAATAGAATAGAATAGAATAGAATAGAATAGAATAGAATAGAATAGAATAGAATAGAATAGAATAGAATAGAATAGAATAGAATAGAATAGAATAGAATAGAATAGAATAGAATAGAATAGAATAGAATAGAATAGAATAGAATAGAATAGAATAGAATAGAATAGAATAGAATAGAATAGAATAGAATAGAATAGAATAGAATAGAATAGAATAGAATTGAGTAGAATTGAGTAGAGTTGAGTAGAATAGAATAGAATAGAATAGAATAGAATAAACTTTATTGTACACCAAAAAGTAACATAACTTATACATAAACTTAAATCTATGGGTATAATGGCGATCTTATCGCTGACAGCGACATCTATCAGACAACCTTAGGATGGATTGAAACGACTAAAATAATACAGGGGATAGTCTGCGGTGTACTGCTAACAAATTAATCAAACACTAGATAAGTATATATCGCATATTTTGGTGCAACAACGGCGTAATTACACTTTTTTTCAAAACAAGTTTTATAATGTCATAATATGCGGAAAGATTATTTACATCGGGAGAAACATCATTTACGTTGATTTTATTCAATTATTTAGTTTTATTTTGTCACAGATGCAAAATTTCCTAAAGAATAGTTTGTTTTTTAATTTGAAGAAGCAACAGTGTCATATTTACAGGTACCTTGTCTTATTTTTGCGATATATGAAATTTATAAACTATAAAACACTACATAACTTTAAAAAAAAAATAGGATAAGCAAATGTAATTCTAATTGTGAATTTAAAATTTTCGCTTATCAATGCAACGGACAAACTGCCAGCTATACAATCATGTAATTTTTGTCATGGAATGAAAACTCTTTTGTGTTAAATTAGGACAGAAACCAAAAAAAAACTGAAGTATTTCAATTTTTCTGATGAGAAGTGTATAATCTGCTTCATCTGATTTCCAAACAGGATTACATTAAACCTTTAGACGTACTTGCAGGTAATTAAAACCAAAGTTGAAATCACAAATTATATTTTTAGTTTCACACGGTTAAAGTGGAAGGATACCTGCCACTTAATCATAATATATTGGCCAGGTTTACACTATCTGAGCGGCAATTACAATATTTTATACAAATTATGATAATGGGGAATAGATATTGATCACATTTAGGTAGATAGATAAATTCTTTATTGTACACCAAAAATAAAAAAATATATAAGAAACTTAAAATTAATAGGGTGTTACAATGGGCGGTCTTATCGCTAAAAGCGATTTTTTACAGACAACCAACAAACCATTTAGATGATGATAGCCAACTTAGTTAATTACTAGTAACTGACAATATGCTGTTAATGCTCTTTGTATTACCAAAAATTAATACCATAAATCACGACAAATTTCTTGTCGATCGATTCTTAAAATACTCGCACCATAACACCCGGTTACTCTTTACTAGAGGAAAAAATACAGCCACAACAGTCATCTGTACCCCCAATGTAACACCTCTGACTAAAATTGAAAGATTAAATAAATCCCAAATAATTAAAGTAAACAAAACCACGTTGATTAAAATAAACATAGCCATCGCCATAGACAAACGCCTAAATTTTTCTTTTTTAGAAACTACATTTGTAAATATATCTTTATTAAAAAACAGCAAATAAACAAGTTTTATAAAAATTATCAAATTTATAAACGAAGGCAAAAATATGCTTGTTAAATAAGTGCATATGGTTACAAAGAGAAGAAACAGTGTCACATCAGAACCATCAAATGCTAGTTCAATAACAGCTAAGACAAATATACAAATAATCATTACTATTACAGGCAAACCCCAGGCAAAGATGGAGCTTTTCAGATATTTTCTTGTAATATTTTCATGAAACACTTTCACAAATTTAACATAAAACATGTAACACACAACTATCAACAAATTATTGTACACTGTTGTTAAATAGATAAAAATAATACGCCAATAAAAAGTAACACATAGTCTATAATCAATATTTCTTTCTTCACAGTGAATAAAAGTTATCGATAAAACCATCAAACGTAATATATTCACTATAATCACACTGAGATACACGTAGTTATTAAAATTACGAAACTTCTTCATGAGGTACCATGATGTCAATCCGTATATGAAAGTGGCGAAACTCAAGACAAACAGAGAATAATGTCCGACCAGTATAGGAACGCTGGTAGACTCCAGATAGGTATCATTGACTGAAGAAAGAGGTTCACTTATGTTGCTATAAGTCATGGTGACCATTAACAATATAGATACAAAAGAGGAGAGAGATACAGCTTTGACTTCAAACCCTGTGTATTGAACTGTACTTGATCAGAGACAGGAACAAACTAACGTGATTAAACCATTTTTGAGCACTTAGCTTATTTTGCATGATTACCTTGTCTTATCAGTACAGTTCGTAAATGACATTGGTAGCAATAAAAGCCTATGATAACGCAGCGTATCGCAGTCATTGAACTAAAATAAAATAAGGCTTTTACACTAAAAGTTACTTATTACTGCATCGATTTTGGATATACTGTGCTAAATTCTATAAGTGCCTATGTAGGTTTATGTGAAATAAATTTATTTTGAGTATTTTTTGTTTAATATACATTTGAACCTAAATTTATTTGGAAGGGATTTGTTTGATTCTCTAAAAACCATGTCTAAGCTCAAAATCATTTTATTTCACATAGACCTACATGGGTACTTATAAAACGTCAGAAGCTGGTACACGGTTCCGATTGGCCGTTTCCTAAGGAGAAGAACCAGTAAGAAACTTTAAGGTTACTCTCTGTTGTTATAGCAAAAAATACTCTATTTAAGTCAAGTACTTCTTCTTGCCCTTATCCCGTTTTATTTGGGGTCGGCGCAACACGTTTTTTTCTTCCATTCTGTCATGTCACTCATCACGCTATCATCAGCTCCCTTTTCTTTCATATCACTTCTCACACAATTCATCCATCTTTGATTTGAATCTATGAAAGAGCAAAGCAACAGTAACTCTACAACATCTCTGTTATCACCTATTATGAAAAAACTACTTTTTAAAGCTTCATGGTTATAAATAGTGCAACATTATAAAAAATGTAAATCACAAATAAATCAATAAATGACTAAATAAAATAAAAAATATCAAAGTCAACCTATTTCAGGCTCGCGGACGGCGAGCCATGGGTAGCTCGCTGTCCGACTGTCCGATAACTGTCCGGACTGAGCCCAAGACGTTGACGGTGCGCACTATTCCCGCGCGCCTCGAGTTGTCAGCAACAGTAGGGGCCCAGGTAGGTCGAAGCCTACTGGGGCCAGGGTTATCTGAAAAGGAGCTCGTGCCCCGGTATGAAGTCACAAAGTAACGGTACGTCCAAAGATATCACAAAGCAAAGTAACCCGTTGTAAAATACGGCAATTACAGTTAAGTTTAACCTTTGAACATATTCATACTTCTGGTCCTGTTTGTGCCGGCAAATCTCATGCTGTTTAAAATAAAGATCAAAATACTTGCCGGACCAGTAACATAAGTCAACATTTAAAATGTTTAAAAATTGTATTCCGTACTACGGTGTATGTTAGTTTAGACGTGTGTCCAGTTGAGACAATCGTCATGGATGAAGGCAGTGCTGAACAACCACAAACATTGGTAGACGTCCTAAGTGATACTGTGGCGAATATTATTACTTGGCTCTTGTTCGTACTAACTATGACGGCAGTTGTATACGGAGTAGCATCATGGTGCACCATCAAAAAGTTTCGCCATTTCAAAAACTATGTATTCATCAGTGCAATTACAGCAAGAATGTTGGATATATTACTGGCCTGTTGGTCTAGTGGTTAGTGGCCCTGACTGCTATGCCGGAGGTCGTGGGTTCGATTCCCACCCAGGACAAATGTTTATGTGATGAGCATTATCATTTGTTCTGTGTCTGGGTGTAATTTATCTATAAAATGTATGTATTTAGAAATATATAAGTATGTTTATCAGTTATCTAGTACCCGTAACACAAGCTCTGCTTAGCATGGGACTAGATGGCGTTGTGTGATAGTTGTGGAATATTTATTATATATTATTATTATTTATTATGTTATCCAATAGAAATATTCTTCCAGAGTTCGGAAATGCTAACTTTATCCGTGTTAATATATTGCAAGTTATTTCATGAATCCCCAAGCGACACCCGGTGGCCGCGCATCTATTGTCTTACTATTGTGTCTCTAATTGACGGTATCTGAAGGGTTAACGTTCCATTGTTGGTTACTAGTGTTGTGTTATATTTTTTACGTGGATTTTGTTAAAGTTTTTAATATTGATATTCATAGACGGTACCTTAAGAGTAGCCTGTTTGCCTGGGGTCTGCCTTTTATACAATCCATTATAATTATTGTAACTACCCTGACTCTTCGTTTCACTGGATCTACTTTTGAATATGAGGTATATTTTATTCTCTCCTATTCAATGATATTGGTACCAGTGACAATAAGTTTTATTATTTACATAATAGTTTTGTTTTCTCTGTTTCGTGGTACTAAACCTAGAGCTGGTACGTCTATCAACAAATGGCGTCGCTTCTACAAAGCTACATTGATATTTGTACTCAGTAATATTATAGTTTTAACTGTTTTACCACAGTTAATGGGGATGCCGATCTTAGCTCTAGATGTGATAGGAGAATTGGGAGAATACTTGAACGCAATAGCTTTGGTTACATATTTAATAATGTTAAAGAGTAACAGGGAACTGTGGCGAGAATTCTTGAACAAGAGATCGAAACAAAATGCCTTAGAAATAAAGTGATAAGTGAGTAAGTAGCTAATGAATCTAGTTAAAAATAAAAAAGCGTTATTAGTTTTACTCAACATCATATCAGCCAAAATGCGTCAACTTCTGGACATACGCCTCCCCTAAATATCGCCACAACGACCAGTCCTGTGCGTCTCGCATCCATCGGCTTCCCGTGACCCTCACCTTTATCACCTGAGATCATCGGTCCACCTTGTGGGCGGCCTTCCAATGCTGCGTCTTTTACTACGCAGTCGCCACTTCAAAGCCAGAACAAGTTTTACTAGTTTTGGAAAAAAAAAATTGGCTCTAGCAACCATCCAAAATAAAAATAAAAACCATCAGTATTTACCATCAGGTGACTCAAAGTGATTTTATACAGAATGAAATAATTTCTCGTATTAAAAATTATATTT